>PVJO010009643.1:51088-68543 GCA_004026905.1 Hystrix cristata | reverse complement strand
GTTTTAATTTTCGACATGTGGTTAGCCAATTTTTCCAGCACCATTTGTTAAATAGGCTGTCCTTCTTCCAGTGAGGGTGTTTGGCTTCTTTGTCAAAGATGAGGTATTTGAGTGTGCCTGGGGTTGTTTCTGTATCCTCCAATCTATTCCATTGATCCTCAGGTCTGTCTTTTTGCCAGTACCATGCTGTCTTTAATACAGTAGCTCTATAGTATAGTATTATGTCTGGGACTATGATGCCCCCTGCTTTTGAATCTGTCCATTTTTTCAGTGTTTCCATCTTATTTGAGTATAGGTTCTTGAAGTAGGTAGTGATGATTCTTTGAATTTCTGTAGGGTCAGTTGTGACTTCACTGCTTTCATTTTTTTATTGCGTGGATTTAAGCCTTTCCTTTCCTTTTTTTGATAAGATTGGCTAGGGGTTTGTCTATTTTATTTAATGTTCCAAAGAACCAACTCTTGTATTCTTTGATTCTTTGTCTTGTTTTCTTATTCTCAATTGCATTAATTTCAGCTCTGATATTTATAATTTCTTCTCTCATATGAGATTTGGGTTTGATTTGTTCTTCTTTTTCTAGATGTTTGAGGTTTAACATTAGATTGTTTATTTGACCTCTCACCTCTATGTACCACTAGGGAGTTCTAATTTGGTGAGTTTTATCTGAGGTGTAATTAAACTCTATTTTCTTATTCAGGCAATGAAGATCACAGCCTTCATTAGAGGACATCAGTCTTCAGATAGCATTGGGGGAGGAAATTAAGGATGGGAGGCTATTTCCCTTGCATTGAAGTCACATACTTGAAGGTGGCACATATCACCACATACATAAAATAGCACATGTATCTGTACACATGGCTCCCAGTGCTAAGCACATGGCTTTTGCTTCAGTGTGGATCATAAAGTAAACAAATACAACATTTTCCCCAAATAGGTACAAATCTAATCAAAAATAAGCAAAATCTGCAGGGGTGTGTGTGAAAAAGACAGTTGGTCACCCTCAAAGGGATCCTGGCAAAGAACATTCCACTCTGGTTTTGCAGATTGGACTGAAAGAATTCAGTAGAGGAGAATGGGAGGGCAGACAGACTGGGGACACAGGAGGCTGGTAAGGGGAACCTTCTTGCATGATTCTAGGTATAGGTGCTAGAAATCATGTCCTGGAAAGTATCAGAAATTAGCTATGGGCACCCTCAAAATGACAGAGGTCAGAGACAAGCTGTGTGCCACATCACACCATGTTCACCTCCTTGCTCAGGCCATAAATCACTGTTGAATCAATACACTCTTTGTTGTATGCTCCTATGAAAACACAGTGCTGGATACATAGATGGTACCCGAAAAGTATTGATTGATTAGATGTCTGTTAGGCTCCTTTATAAGACAGTGCCTTAAGAACCCTCTTTCTGCTGGGATGTTTGGAATTTCTGCTGAAACGACTTCAAGTTGATACTCTATCCTTTGCATCTACCCTGAGGATCTAGATCTGATATAAGTGACTGATCACATGTAAAGTCAATAAAAACAAAATCAAAAATAAAAATTCAAAAAAAAAAAAGAAAACAGATATTACTCTAAGTATTTTGATAGGAAATATACTTAATACAAGAGATTAAGTGCTTTCAAACTATTAAATGGGGTCGAAGACTGAAGCCCAGAACTACTAATTTTGTAGTTGCTATACATTTTTACATGATCAGGAAACTGAGATTTATATATATATATAAAAATTTTTTTTCACTTGTTGCACAAAAGACATTGATTCACGGAGAAATTCTCAGACGCCACTATAAAACTTCATGCCTGCAGAGGGCCACAGGACTGCCTGCCCCTGCAAGAGGGACAGTGTGCTCTGGCTTGCTTCTATCTTGTAGAACTCATTCGGTTGGGCAAACCCTTATCTGCATCTGGTACCCTGTTGGTAAAGGACTTTGAAGAATATAGTTCTAGTCTCTACTCTAAAGAAGGAAGCATAGAAGATTGTTAGAAGGCTGTCAAGTCTTATCAGACAACATAGAGCACAATATTCATTGTCTCCTTTAATTGTTAAAGGAAGAATTATAGTTGAAACCTGAAGCTTAGAATTTTAAGAAACTTGTATAAATAGCCCTGGAATACACATAGTCAGGCTGAAATATGTTTTGTAAATCAGAGATCACATCGAAGCAATAATAATGAGCAACTTGGAGGACTTTAGAAAACTTTCTTACTCGTATTTTATGATTCTCTGTCTCTCTTTTTGACCTATGAAAATAATGAGGATGCGAGCAGAAACCTAGACCTGAGGTCATGCAGCTAAACAAGGGGAGAAGGAGAATTTAAAGTGAAAAATTCTTGCTCTGGTGCCTGCATTCAATCACTAAGCCAGCTGTGCTGTCATTATGAGAGCTCCGCAAATATGATTGTTCATTACCATTCACTTTCATAACTTCTGTTTTGTTTATCTTTTGTGCAAATAAAGCTTTACTTACTGTCACTACTGCGAGAGAGGAAGAATAAAGGTTGTATTATACTGTAGACAATGTTTTAAACAAGGAAGCAAACAGTCAAGTCTTGTGTTCTGTGAGGAAATAAAGATCCTAAAATAAATAGTCTTGACTTTTAAGGTAAAATAGAAGCAAGGAAACACAGCTGAGGATAAGAGAGTGCAGATTTTGTGTTATGTAAGGGGTGGCAGCTGCCGAAAGTGTGAGGGCCGTGTGCGTTAGGAAAAGGATGGAAGCACCAGGGAGCAGACAGCACCCCTGGATTCTCATCCCAGTTTCCCTGTGCTTCTGGAAAATTACTCAGGCTCTGTGGGTAAGTTGCACAAATGCGAAACATGGGATTTTGATTAGGTGGTTGCACAGAGTTTTTCCTGCTCCGAAACTCAGACTTTGTGGTTAGTAAAGCATTACAGTAATACAAAGTTTACTCTTGCTTGCCATGAACTGCTGACAATTTTCTTCTGTCTTTGAGGCTTTGAAAGTTTAATAAGTTTGAAGTTTGTGGCCAAATGATACAATTTCGAAGTGATTTGTTTAAGCACAGATTTTTCTCATTCCTAAATACATTTCAATCAGGCAAATTTTTCATTTTTAAACATTTCTGTATCTGTTGCTTATATTTTTAGTCCCACTAGACAACTCCCAAGTTATTTAAGGGAAGAGATTTTTTTTACAGATAATTTGTAGATTTGCAAGTTTACAGAATGCATATCAGTCTTAGACCCAAGAAAACTAATTAGAATCTAAGTTGGAAGAATAGCTGTGTCTGCGCAATATCTGATTATTTTGAAGTTCAAAGCTGTACTTTTAGTTAAATTGAACTGCTTTTGTGTTTTTCTTCATTTTAGTTTTAAAATTGATAGACTAAAAAACCTAACCATTTTAACCAACTCCCACTGAAGTGATTAATTCAAGGTACAGCTTACTCTTCTTCAAATTAAATTAATATAGTAGAAGAAAGGGATCACTTTTATCTGATTACTTTTAATTGCATCCAGTTTAATAAGCAAACATTACTTTAATGGTATTTCCGAGTTTATTAAGGTATGAGAAGCTGCAGTATTACTTGTCACCTTAGAGTGTAGCTGCTTTATACTTGTACAACATTTTGTCTTGTAAATTTACTCTTATGTTCTTATATTCGGTAGGGGACACATAGGGTTTGGTACTGGGGCTTGAACTTGTGATCTTTACGCGTCATCCTCCCAAGTCACTGGGATTACAGGAGTGTGCCACCATAGCCAGCTAAGAGGTTAATTTTAAACTCCATATCTACACAGTGAGAATTATGCTGTAATAGACAAGCACTGCTCACGCAGAAGGCTAGAGAGAGAGGGAGAAAGTAAGGAGAGAGAAAGAAAGAGTGAGAATATGACTGAAAGTGTGTTGGGGAGTAAATGGCTGCAAGAAGTACTGTAACAGTTATTTGTCACTGCTGGTGTCACACACTGGAAGATACATGGCCCTAGAGTTAAAGGAAACTTCAGTCAGAGTCATCTGAGTCACCAGCTACATATGTTTTATAGAACAAGGCACCTAATCTCTCTGGGTCTCAGTTTCCTCACAATGAGGGGTTGACCTTGGTGATTTTGATCATCTCTGAGAGTCCATCATCCTGTTTTGTTCAGTTGCTGTGAAAATTGACCACAATTCATTGAGTCTTTGGTAGTTCATTTCAAGCCCATCTTCTTGAATGTTTTGGCAAGAAAAAGAAGAAGGAGTCTTCTTGAAACTGAGAGAACGAGCCATTCAGAGAGACAATCTTATTCTCTAATAATACCAATTCTTTCCACTTTAGGAAGGTCAGAGTAGTTTGGACTGAAATATTTTGCTTGAGTCTGTTTTCTTTTTTTTTCTTCTGTAAGTTCTCCACTGGGAATTTGCTAAAAATTTGCTCTTTTCTTGAAATTTTCTTATATATTGAAAATATGGGTCTATCTTTCTTGTGTATGGGTTTTTAGGGTACTGAACTTTATTCAGGGGATGCTATTTTTAAAAATGTGCTTAAGTATGCAAAAATGTCCCGTTTTTTTCCTACATTCTTTGAATCATTGACTTCTTTTAATGGATATTAATTTTTGATAAACTTGCCATGTAAAGTACTTCTAGATTTGCCCAAAAGTTGAAAGGCAGTACAGAGTTCCCACCTATCCCACATCTGGTTTCTTCCATTATTCATATCCTACATTAGTATGGTACATTTTTTGTGATTAATTAACGAACACTGATGCATGATTACCAACTGTAGCCAACGCTTTACTCAGATCCCCTTAATTTTGCCTAACGTTTTCCTTCTTTTGCAGGATGTCGTCCAGAACCTCTTACTGCACTGGGTGCTCATGTCTGCTCAGGCTCCTCTTGGCTACGACAGCTTGTTACACTTTCTTTTTTTCGATGTCTGGGATGGGTTTGAGGAATACTGTTCCTGTGATTTATCGAGTGTCCTTCACTCAGGGTCTGTTCTGTTAACTGTCTAATGATTAGACTAGTATTGTGGGTATTTGAGGGAAAGACCACTAAAGTGAAGTTGTGGTGTCATCCTGTCACGTGAAGAGCACAGACATGTATTATACCTGCCGATAGTGGCCTTGATGGTCTGGGCTGAAGTGCTGTCTGTGAGTGTTCTTGACTGTAACATTGCTTGCCCCTCACCCTTTGCATACTTTATTCCTTGAAAGATAGTCTGCATGCTTAGTCTACATTTTATGGACAGAGACCCATGTTTCCTCTCCTTAAAGGTGGAATAAATTATTTGGAATTCTCTATGTGAATAATTTCCCTATTTCCCACCTCTACTTATTCAGTTACGTATCTATATTGGTATAGGTTTACAGATATTTATTGTATACTTTGGCTTATAATCTAAACAACTTTATTATTGCTTGAGTTCCAGTTTTGGCTGTTAGGCTGTCTTGTGGTTAGCTCCTTGGCCATTTTATTAGATGCCATCACTGTAGGTTTTAATTTGTTTTTATTTTTAATATTTGAGTATAAGATCTTCCAGAATCATCTTGTATATTTACTACCTCAGTGCTAGAAGTAGACATTTCTCCAAATATCCTTGATTCCTTTTATTGGAGAATAGTATCAGGCACTGAGATCTGGGGTTTAGTTATGCTCACTGCTACAGCTGTGTTGTTTATTTGAGCTCTTGGAAGCTGACAGAAAAAGGAGCTACATGTTTATATACTAACTTATGCACATACAGACACATATGTAAATATTTCTAAACATTTCCCCCAAATCTATAGTATGTTACATGGCAATTCATCCTGATGTCTCCATATCTAACCATTACCACATGAATCTTTCTAATCTTGCCTCCTTGCTTGTCTGTTCTCTGCCACTACAATAGTGAGAAACCTGGTTCCCATTATCTGCTGCCCATTTATTTTATTGTTCAATTCCACTGCACCTTGTATAAATGTTTAAGAATTTTTAACCTATGTCTCCATGGGAAACAACCACATCAATAAGAGTAGAGTGCTTATGTGAAGTTCCTTTTGCATTTTGTCTTTACTGTCTTCACTCATTTTCAAAGTTACTTAGGTGTGTGCATCCCCCAGCTTTCAGTAAAATTAATTCACTTTTTAAAATGTAGTTACATTCTTTTGTGATATTTAGAATTCCATATTTGCATGCTTTTTTAGTCATAGCTCTTTTTATTAATTCCATTAATATCCTTGAATATTATGTGGTAAACTTTCAAGATACTTCTCGTCCTTTTCTTCCTTCTCATCTTCCCTTCCTTGCATAAGATACAAGTGCAGTAGAATCTCGTTACTAATCTTCAGTTTTTTTACACTTTGAATAGATCTGGTATCCTGTCACTTTCTGGATTGCATTAGCATTATTTGTGTATGTGTCTTATTTCCTACTGCACTATCAACTCTTCCTGTTCTGTAATTAAATTGGCTTCTTCTAAGGTTTGCTATGATACTTGTGGAATGGTGAGTATAAATTAAATGTTTGGGTCAGTGAATCTTTGCTTCCTTGGTGAACAGAGTGACACTGTCTTCATACATCAGGCTTACAGAGTTGGTCTGACTTCAAATAGAGAGTTAAGCTGTTTAGGTATTTACATGTGACATTAGGTCTCATTCTCAGTTCAGTCTCCAAGAGTTGGGTCTCTGGAATCAGAACATCTATGAGTGAATCCTGACTTGACCACTGAGAACTTGTGTGACCTTGGGACGAGGACTTAACTTTTCTATTCCTCAGTCTTCTCTGTAAAATGACATTAATAATAAGATCAAGGTCTCAGCATTGTCAGGGGTTGAATGAGAATATACTTGCGAAAGCATTTGGCACAACCTAGCATATACTGCTTTAAAAAGTTAGATGTTACTATTACTGAATTACTGTTATAGAAATTTATTAACAGGCATATCAAAAGTATTCTTTCCCTTTTTCCTTTTCCTTCAATAAGTTACTTTTATCCTCAGTGATCTTTGCTCATTTCTAAAGATTTCATTTTTTTCTAATACTACTTTTCTAGTAATATTTGTGTGCATCTCCTTTTCCTGTGCAGTGAGCAGAATGATTATTTCTCAGAACACATTCCCTAGCTTGGCTCTTTGCTTTAGAAGTAATTATTTTGGCATTATCTCCCATCGCCCTGCATTTGCCATCTGTTGGCAACATTGCCGAAATTATCCAAGTGTTCAATGGTCTGGCAATATTTTATATTTTTAGTGGCTCTACTTCCAACCAAAGTTTTATCTCTGGAGTAGAGTATGTGGCTAATTTCTGAAGTAGGCCTGAATATTTTGGGTTTTATAGGACACCTGTATTTTTCAAATTGCAAAAGCATTTATTTTACTTTTCAAAGTCCTATAAAATGTGAGAAAAGAATCGCTCAATGTTTTTTTTTTTTGTTTTTTTTTTTTTTTTTTTGGTGCTGGGGATCGAACTCAGGGCCTTGTGTTTGTGAGGTGAACACTCTAACCACTGGGCTAAATCCCCAACTCCCAAATCCGTAATTTCTGCACCACAAACAGCAGTGATCTTTGAACCTTGAGAAAAATTTGAAGATAATACATGTCTGGTAATAATTCAACATTCAAACTAATTTTGGATTCTAAGCCAGTTTCCCCATAGGTCTTGGAATGCTTGATGTTCTTTTAAAATATAATTTTCAAGGACTATTCAACAGGCTGAATTTGCATCACCCCAAATCACTGCCTCCTATATCATATGAAGGATATTGTCAGCCTGCCACATCCCTTTTATCTCTGGCACTTTTGCATTTATCTTTCATGTGGATCTATGCCAAAGCCTCCTGTAAATCTTAGCAAAGTGCCTCTTAGCCTCTGAACTTCCTTTATTTGTTATGGAAGCATATTTTTGAAAGGACTCCAGTAGGGCAGTTATAATGAGTGATCCTCTCATATTCCTCATTCTTCCCTTTAGTCCTGCCAAAAGCTGCTTATTTCACAGAAGGATGGTGCTGGCTAAAAGTTGTGTTCTTGAAACTGAGGGATTAATGCCTTAGACAGGTCCCATTGAAGATATATTTGCTTTGCATTTTGTTTGTTAGACCAAAAAACCTGCAGGCTTGAGCTACTGAGAATACTGAAACCTTAATTACCTGCTTTGTTTCTGGTTCCTTTCTGTACAGTGTGTCCTGGGGGACTATATTCAAGTAAGCAAAATATTGATTTTTGGATATAAGTTATATTTTGACTCTCCATTTGATAAAAGGTATGTTATCAGGTAGTTCCAATATTCCTGGGTTCTTCCCTTCCTCAAGCAAAGAATTGAATGAGGGGGACAAAAAGTAGTTTTAAAGTTTTATTTAAAATTATAGAGAAAAGAAGAAAAGGAAAGTTGAGCGACAGAAACAGCAAAATGTGCACTGGGCCTAAAAGCCTCGTTAAGGTTTATCACAAAAAGGCATGATAGCCTTGGGCCTGGGTATGCAGATACCGTCTTCCAAGGGAGAGAGCAGGGAGAGGTCCTTCCTTAGAGGCACCATTCATATTTATCTGGATTCTGTTCTCCGGTTTTCCGGTTTTTCGATCCTGTGAGAAGAGGGGCTATTGGAATTTCGTGCCCCAGGCTGACATCAGGTCAAAGCCATTTCCCCCGGGGTCATGTTCATCTTCTCAGCCATGTTCATCTTCTCAGCCAGGACAGGCCACACTCTATTCCTATGTCAGGTACACTTTTCCTTTTGACAACAAATACATAAATAAACGGTAAAAACATCAATAATGTCTGGTATTGGTGAAAGTGTGGGAAAGAATCTTGTTATAATTGTTCTCCCACATTGCAAGAAGCATGTTGATTTCTACAACATTTTGGGGAGGTTAATTTGGAAGTACCTAGCAAAACTTTGAGTCTTTTTTTTTTTTTTTTTTTTTTTTTGGTGTTGGGGATCAAACTCAGGGCCTTGTGCTTACAAGCCAAGCACTGTTACCACTGAGCTAAATCCCCAGCCTCCTTTGAAGGTCTTTTGTCCCTTTTTCAATTCAACAAAAATCTCTTGAGCATGTACTAGTGCTAGAAATTGTGTAGTTACTGGGTACATGGCAGTGACGAAGACCTTACCCTCATGGATTGTACTTTTATTTAGAGTGGGATGTAAGCAGAAAAAACCCCAATAAACAAATAAGTGTAAAATATGTCAGGCAGTGATTAATGCTTAGAAAAAGAATTAAACAAGTTGACAGGGATCAGAAAAGTGACTTCTTTGGGGGAAGTACATTATTGCTTTATATGTGTGGTTACAAAAGGCCTTCTCGAGAGGGTAACATTTAAGTAAAGACTCAAAGAAAGTAAGAGAAAAGGGCATACAGGAAGCTGAGCAAAGAGTTGCAAGTTGGGGGAACAAGAAAATGAAAAGAATATAAAGGTGGAGGATTGCTTGTGGGGGATTCAGGAAATAGTGCCCAGGAGAATGTGTGTGGAGTAAAGGAGATAGGATCAAAATGACAAGGAGGGCAAAGAGGCATAGTTTACAGAGACGTTTAGAGGCCATCAGAAGGCTTGCTTTGTTTTTTGCCCTGAAGGAACTCAGAACCACTAATGGGTTGAAGCAAAGGACTGACTCAACCTGAAGTATATTTTTGTATGGACCCTAAAAGAATAGGCTAGCACAGGTACACTGATGAGAAGTACAGTAATCTGGAGGTCACTGCTTTTCATTCATATGTAAATTACATACTACTCTGGCTCCTAAAGCCACATGGACAAGGGTGCTTTTTATACCATTGTCTTCTTTTGCCTTTTTGATATGACACTGAGTGCCTATCAGATGGGAACTGACTGGATACACAATGCCACATTCATACAGTGGAATAGTTTGCATCTACTAGAAGCATGAGTTAGAAGAATTTTGATTTACTTAGTCTGATTCCAAAGTCTATGTTTTTATTCCTATATTCAAGGTAAGGGGTTTTGTGTGTCTGTATGTGTGTGTGTGTGTGTGTGTGTTGCTAGAAGTCAAACCCAGGGCTTCATGCATGTTAGACAAAGGCTCTACCAGTAAGCTATACCCTCCTATAAAAGGTTATTTTTTTTTCCCCATTTTTAGGATGGTAAAAGGGTTGTGGGTCTTTGAAGCCTATTTATTTTTTATAGTCAAACGTTGACAATTTACAATCTTGCATAACTGTTAATGTACAAGAGTTACTTAATGTTTTATTATTGATTGAATTCAGTAGAAGCTATGACTTAATAGCCTATAAATATTTTTCATCTTTCACATGGAAATTAAGTAATACATTTTTATAGTTTAATTTTCTTCTTTTGAAAATTTCCCTGTGTGTGAGATTACAGAATAGCACAAACATACAGAAGAATGTTTCTCTGGTGAATTAGTGACCATCATATAAAGAACTAGAAGATGCTATTTGAGAACTGTCTATAGGCTTTTTTTTTTTTTAACAAAATAAATTCCATCCGAATGTTCTTTTATATTTCATGGGGGAGAATTCTGAATTCTGAAAGAAAGCTTCAGGCAATTAATCAATGCAGAACTTTTGTCCTTCATATTTAAAAAAACATATCATCCTCTAAAGGCTGTTTGCATATTTTGTCCTTGCAGAAAAGTACCTGACGTTCGGGGCCCAAGGCAAGTTCAGAAGACTGGAGACCTTCCTGATTGATGGGGAAAAAAAATTGCTCCCTTCTGACAGCTGTGTCCAAATACCAACGAAAGGCTGGACGTGAGGGCTCCAGGTTTAGGACGCCTGGAAAACAGGGGTGCAGGGCTTACCCTCAGAGTCCGCCCACCCAGGCTGCCCAGCCCACCCAGGCTGCCCAGCCCACCCAGGATGACACCAGCCTCCTGCCCACAGGAGCCATCTGTCTTGCCCGGGGGTGACTCTTGTCTGAAAGGCCTGCATACCCCACAGGCCTCACACTGGTCTTTTTCTCTGCAGTATTCCTTTCTCACAGCACTGATCCATCCCCGCCCTCCAGGAGATACCTTCTGACTGTGGACCTTTCCTTGCCATCAGGCCGATCCTCATCCTCTCCAAGGTTCTGTTTGTAAGTAACGTAATAAAATAAAGAAAACTGATGAATTTTCTTGTTTTCTGTTCTGCCTCACCCATCCCCACTAACCTGTTAAAATGACCTTGTTTAACGCTGTTTGGTTTAGCCCTGGGACTTCTTAGAACGTATTCCCCGCCTTAAGCGGAGTCATATTTAAAAAAGACACATATCTTCATGTGATAATTAATTGTAATGTCAGTTTGACTGGATTAAGAAATGAAGGATAAGCTTGAGTCATTTGTAGGGAAAAAATGCACCTTGAGACAGTAATGCTAAGTGAAATAAATCAGACACACAAGGTTAAATTCACATGGTTTCTCTTATATGAGAAACCTGACCTTGACGTTTGAACAAATTGTATAACAAACTAAAAGATAAGTAATAGGAAACGGGGACTGGTTTTTTGCAAAATGGAGGGTAACCAAGAGTCGGGGAAATAGAAGGGAGTGGAGGAAAATGGGACATAAAAAGAATTAAAATGTATGTGTATATGTACCAGTGCCTGAGCATGAATATAATGTTTATGGACTACAAACATACTAATAAGAATGCCACTTTAAAAAAAAAAAAAGAACCGCCTAGTGGATTAGTGAAGCACAGTTCCGGTTGTGTCTGTGGATGATTGACATGTAACCCGAGAACTGAGGCGAGAAGACCCGCCCCGGATATGGGTGGCACCAACCAATAGGAGTGTAGCCTGGATAGACTAAAAGGAGGAAGACGTAGTCTTTCCCCTTACTTCTGTGGAGAGCTCCAGCCTTGGCCGTTGTCTTCCGACCTTGGTGCCTTAGTTCCGCCAGGCTTCCAGAGCAGACTCTTGAAGCCTTCCACCGTAGACTGTTTGGTTTTCCTACACAGACGTACACTGGACTCTTCGGGCCTTCGACTCCCTCCTCTGACTCTCTGGCGTGCAGACGGCCGCGTTGCTTTCTTCCAGCCCCAATTTTGACGGCAGCCATTGTAAGTCAACTTAGTAAACCCTGTTTTGTTCCTTTCGTGAGCCCTAACAGGTGCACTTCATTTTCCTGTTCATTTAGTATCTGATGCTTTTGGTTCCCACCACAGTGATATTTGTGGTAGTTTTTTCAGAAGGCTTTTCCTGCCCTACATAATACCCTTTTCTTAAACTTCTTGATTCTGCCCTTGATTTGTTTTAAACCAATATCTATTTTTACAGCGATAGAAAAGATTCCTTTTTCAAAGGTTAATGTGTATATACGTAAACATTTCAAATGTTGTTAAGTACACATAGAAAAATATGCTTAAAATGTTTGTAATCTTATCATCTGGTGTTATTCATGTGATGCCTAATTGAACAGTTTTCCATGTTCTTACTAATTTATTCACTGGTTTATTAATTTAGTCCTTCAATTTATTTAACAGACGTTACTACTTTTGTGTTATGTGCCAGGCACAGGGTACTGGGAAAACAACAGTGAAATAAGCAGATGAAGTCTGTAACCATAGCAGTTATGACACAGTAGAGGAATAAAACAATGGGCAAATGTATATGGATATATAGGCAAAATCTTGTGTGGCAAGAATTGTACAAATAAGAAAGCATGTTGAAGGTATAAAACTTGATGAGGGTATTCTCGAGGAACTCCATAAACAAGATAGTCAGGTATCCAGGAGGAGAAAAAAAGGTGTTCAAACATTTGAAGACAATGAAGGAATGAGCCACATGAAGATCTGATTTGAGATTTCCAGAAAGAGGGAAAGTGAGATAGGTTCCTGAAATTGGAAATAGACTGCTGAGGTTGAAAAGAGTAAATAAAGGGAAGAGAATTAGGAAGAGTGTCCAGGAGCCTGATCAGATAGGACCTTAAAGGACATGGTAAAATTTATTTATTTTTTTATTCTAAGTGTGCTACAAAGTAATGTGAGAGATTTGAGCAGGAAAGAGACTGTTTATTATTCATGTTTTGTCAAAATCACTGTGGTTGTTGTGTGGGGAAGTCAGCTGTAAGGGAACAAGAATGGAATTGGAGGGACATGTAAAAAGGTTTTTGAAGTATTTTTGGTGATAGCCAGTTCTGGTTTAGAATAAGACTGATCGTGGAGAAAACTGTGAAAAGTAGTTTGACTTTAAATATATTTTGAAAGTATAGCTGACAAAGTTTACCATTGAATTGTGTCATTTGAGATAAATAAAAGCCAACTCTAGGGATTTTAATGATGTTTTTGTTCGATGAGGACTATTTGGTTTGACATAGGATTGGTATGTGTAGGTAGAGGATTAATTTGTTTTTTCACTCTGTAATTGGGATGCGAATTACATGTGCCAAGGTAGGCAGGACATACATGTCAGGTTTAGGGGGAAAACTTAGATTGAAGAGGAAAAAAAAAAGTAGAGACTAATGACAGTTGGCATTTTAAAAGGTAGAATTTAAGATGTACCGTAATCCTTGAAGGCTTAACCGTGGACCTAGTATTTTAAAACCAGGAAGAAGAGGAGGATCCAGAAAAAATAGGAATAAGCAAGGTGAAATTTCCAAGAGTATTTATGTCTATCAGAAACCAAATGAAATGAAAAAAGTCTGTGAGGAGGGGTCAAGTTGGAAATAAGATGATCAGTTATGTGAAATATTTAAAAATTCAAGGAGTTTAAGACTGGAAATAACTTCAGCAATGTGAATGTCATTGGTGATCTTGGGATAAGAATGATTTCAGTAGATTTATGTGAAAGAAAACTTGCCAAGAATGGGCCCACGAGAGAAGTATCAAAAGAGGGTTTCAAGAAGTTGGTAGATGGGTCAAACAGGAATTAACTTTTTAAATTGTGATTTATTTGAGTAGGTTGGATGAGACTAGGGCATCAGTGGATCAGTTAGCCTCAGATAGGAACATCAAAAATTCCTGTGTGGTGACTGAAATGAAGACCATATTTTGGTATGGACACAGATAGATGGGTCGTTTATTGTTACAGGATAAAGTTGGTTTTTACTGGTGCTAAGAAAGGTTGTTAGGTAAGCATGAAGAACAGGGGGAGTATTGAAGAAAGAATGCTAATAGATGAGTGCAATGCAGGAATATGTTTGGACCCCTTCAAGTAGTGGTTATACATTAAAAATGAGAGCAATGGGTGTGGTTGTTTTTGTTTTTTTTTTCCCCAGGCACAATATTTTGCTTGAGTATATGTAACGAGTATCAGAGAGCTGGTATTAGCCAGTGCCCTGGAGATTTTTAAAAAATGGATTATACATAGAGATATGGAACTAGAGTGTGTTGGGTGTAATTATGTCAATGACCTCTAGAACTTAAACTAACTGAGGATACGGATGACGATATGAGGAGAGTGATAGACAGTGGAAAGGTGGTGGATCCAATGTATTTACATCCTTTTGAGGATGAAAATAGTTGCCACCAACATTTTGAATAAGTGATATGAAAGGAAAGGAGATAAAATCATACAGTGAGATGCATGAAATTGAGATACTAGAATCTGACCACTGAAGTGATGCCTTACATACACATGCACACACAACATTGCCATATGCATCTTTTTTTTATTGGATTCAACTTTACTGAACTGCAATATATGTAATCATGTAAACTATTTTGAACCATCAGTTTTCTAGGTTTTAATGAAGCATACATTCATTTTAATTAAATGTATTCAAAGTAGTCACAACCAAAATAGACAAAAAACAAAGCACATTTCTATGACTTCACGAAGCTCTCTTATGCTCTCTTGAGTCAGTCCCCTAATCTCAGGCTCTGTAAGCCACTGAGTTTCTACTATGTTATTTTATATTGTTAAATTGGTATATAAATTATCACTTTATATGTGATTATTTTTGTTTACTCAGGATATGTTTTTACAATACATCTCTGTGGTTTTGTGTTTCATTACATCATCCCTTTTGATTACTGTGTAGTGTTCCATAATATAGAGAGATCTTTTCTTTTTTGTGAATTTACTCGTCAGTGGAGTGCTTCTAAGTTTTGGCTTCCTGAAATAAAGCAGGTGTGAATATTCAGTTACAAGAATTTGTGTGGATGTACATTTAATTTCTTTTAGGTAGGTACCTAAGAGTGCGCTATGTGAAGAATATGTGTTAATTCATAAAGAAACTGCCAAATTGTTCTGTATTTTGTATCATTCTGTGTAGCAGCCATCTATGAGTGCAAGTCCCTGTTGCTTCACACCCTTGCCATCACTTTTAATTTTAGCCTTTTAATGATTGTGTAATGGTTTTAGTTTGCCTTTTCATGATGACTAATAATGTCGAGCACTATAAAATATACTTTGTAGCCTTTCATACATCTTTCTCTTGAGACGTGTCTCTTCAAATCTTTTTGTCATTTAAAATATAGATTATTTTTCTTATTACGGACCTATAGCCATTCATTGCGTGTTCTCGATACATATACAGTATTATGTTAGATGAATGCATATAATTAGACGATTGTATATAATTATTTACTCTTAGACTAAGGCTTGGTTGCTCGTTTCCTAATTTTCTTTGTTGAGTTTTAAGCAACAGTTATTTTAAAACCTTGATGAAACCAAATACTTTAAAATCTTCTCTTTTACCTCATGTTTTTGTCTCTTGCCAAAAATATTTTTCCTTTTTCCTGATTGAGTATGTTCTGGTTTTTAGTGTAAAATTTTTATAATTCAAGGCTTTATGTAACAATCAGTGATCCATCTCAAATTAAATTTTATGTGCGTTACTGGGTTGCTATAATTTTCCCTGTGTATTATCCAAGTAGTTGTAGCTTCTGTATTCATACTGATTTTCTCTGTACATGATCTATCAGCTGTTGAGAAGGGACAATTGAAATCTCCAAGTACATTTATAGATTTGTTTACTTCTCTTAGGTCTAGTAGTTTTGCTTAATGTATTTTGAGATTCTGTTGGTAATACATATGTAGGGATATTATGTTTTCATACTGAATTATCTCCTTTATCATATGTAATACCTTCTTTCTGCTACTACTTCATGCTTGGAAGTCAGTATTAATATCCAGCTCTGTCAAATCACGCTTTCATTATACATATATATATTTTTTCATGAAAAATCTTTATTGTAAATATTTGCATTGTGATATATGTATTTTTTATTCATTCTGTATAGGAAATTCATTCCAAATACATAGATAGACAAATAAAATATACAAACAAGTTTGTGTGTGTATTTAGAGTTAATTTCCTATTGTTAGGCTGTAGTTTGAGTATTGCTTTTTATATATCTTCTAATGATCTCTGCCTTTTAATGAATTTGTATGACATTAGAATGGATTGTAATTATTAAATATATTTGGGCTTAATTAATGTTTGAATATTATCACCCTTTTCCCATTTGATCTTTGTAGTTTTCCTTTTGCCTTGTTTGGAATTAATACTTTTTTTTAGTATTTTTACCTATATTAGTGGAATATAAGTTAAATTACCTACTTGTGTGTGTTTTTTTTTAAATTTTATTTTAATGGTACATTTTAGATATACATATTGATAACATTTATCATAGGGAATTTGTACCTGTACATGATATATCTTGTTGCTTCTTTTTTTCTCATTCCCCTCCCCTTACCCCCTCCTCCCTCGCTATTTACAAAAGCTTTGTTTCCATTTTTTCCTTCCATTTCTTGTGTGTGTTTGTTCTAGAGCTTTATGCATTTTTAACTCATCAAAGTCTACCTTTAACTAATTTCAAGTCTGTAACATTATTCTATCTTTTTTATATTATTGTCATATATTTTATTTTTAAATGTCAAAATTAAACACATGCGTATAAATTAGAAATTATTTTTGAAAAAGAAAATAATGAGGAAAAATATATTTATTATTCCTTTGTAAAGATTTGAATTTCAACTAATTTTTATGCAAATTGATTATAGTATCTGTTGGTATGGTTTTCTTTGTGCTTATCTTTGCATTGACGTATTCAGCTCTTAGAATATTTGGTTATATAGGTTTTATCAAATTCAGAAAAAATATACCTATTATTTCATTAAATACTTTATCTCTTTGTTAAGGACTCTAATAACAAATCGGTTAGATTGTTTCATATTAATTTATATTACTAAGTCTCTGTGAGGTTTTTTTTCTCATATTTATTTGTTTTAAAATTTCATTGTGTATATAATATTCGAGAATCATGGGATATATGTAGAGTGATGGACAATAAAATTGTCACTATAGAGTAATCAAATTTACCCTCTCCCATGTTTACTATTTTGTAAAAAGAACTACTAAAATCAATTTAGTTAACAAAATACAAGGCACAATGTAATTTTATTAGTCGTAGTCTTCATGTTGTAATTAAATATCTACTCTTGTACCTACTACATCTACTACTTTGTGTCCTTTGACTTTTATCTTGTGTTTTTGACTGCTTTCTTATCTCAAGCTTTATTTTGCATTGTTATATAACTACATTTTAAAGTTCTGTGATTTTATATTCTCTGTTCTTTTTTTTTTTTTTTTTTTTTTTTTTTTTTTTTTTTTTTTTTTTTTTT
>PVJO010009643.1:0-50988 GCA_004026905.1 Hystrix cristata | reverse complement strand
AACATATCTGACCTTTCTTCATTCATTTATTGATTTATTTTTCCTACCATGGGTCATAGTTTTCTGCTTCTAAGAATTATTAGCAAGTAGTGATTGAATGCTTTATAGTGTGAATTTTGTGCTTTCAACTTTAGGATTTTGTCTGCTTTCTTCAAAGAAGGTTGCACTTTTTTCTGTAAGGTGATTATTTCAGGGTTAGCTTGATAATTACTTAAACTTGCTTCGGAAAGGGTTATTTGGAGAAGCTTAACTCTGGCCAGTGAAATGTTATCAACTTTCCAGTCTTCCTGATGAATGCCTTGGGTTTTCAGCAAGGAATTCTTACAGTATCCAGTCTTGTGTAAACTCCAGTATTGTTCATTTTACAGCACATCAGTTTTCTTTCATTATACAATTTCATCCTAGGTACACATGACTTGACTACATTCAAGAAGAATCCTATGCAAATTTTGGGAGCAGTTTGTCTTCATGGCTTTTCCTTCAGATCTGAACTATTTTAGCCTCTTCCATCACTCATCTTTGTTTTCTCAAACAAGTGAGACCACTGCTCTGCACTTAGGATCTACCTTTGTGTGCCCCTATCTGGAAAGTTCCTCCAGAAAGGCTGAGGTAGTCAGATGGTTTGCCTCATTTGTTTGCCTTTTCTTAAGGGTAACAGATCTTTGTTATCTTTTGTCCATTGTCTATAAAATTTATTTTTTGAGTTTTTCATCCAATTTTATGGATTTCTTGTGATGGATATGTGTATTTCATTACGCTGTCATCGCTCAAATGAGACTTTTAAACATATTTTATTTTACAGTTCTTTTATTCAGTTAGCAATATACCATGGTAATATTTTCTTTCTAATGAATGTAAATGTGCTGCTGAAGTGAGCACTCTTTCTAATGAATGTAAGTGAATGCTTTTTGAATACCTCCATCTATTGCATAGATGCTCACAATTTATAACCAGTATCTGTTGATGAGCACTTAACGTAGGTCCGTTAATGCTGCAAAAATAATCTAATGATTGCATTTTTGCTTTAATAGTCTGGAATTGTTTTTCTACAGGAAACTCTAAAATTTAATTTCCTAGATCAAAAATGATTCATCTCTTACACGTGATAGGAAAACTTCTAAACATTACTCAGAATATGTACCAGTTAACTCTCGTCTGACTTGTGGTGAATGCTACTAGTAGTGTACATTTTCTTACTTAACTTTCAAGTTTTTTAATTTTTTTTTTGTGAGTACTCCTAACTTTACTTTGGGTAATAAAATATACATTCTGTCTTTTGTGAACTTTGATAGTGGTGTTTATTATTCAAATTTCTAAATTTATTTTGTTTTTAAAACATACTCTTTAGAATTCTGGGTTCTGACAATATGTTTAAAATGACCTTGCATTTGTGCAGTTATGAAAAAGTTCATCCAGAACTTTATTGTGTCCATACACATTTTGAAATTGACTGGGTATCCATATGAAAATGACAGGCTATTGCTACAGTATGTATCTTAAAATTATCTATGTTTGTATTTGACCGATAGTTGGACATCTCAGTCATTCTAGATTTTTGTGTGTTTGTAAATACCAAGAAGAGTATTAGCTACTATAAATTTGTAAGAGGAGACGATTATGTTGATATTTTTCCTTGAATGAATACAAATAACATTTTAATATAACTATTACATATAAGTTATTTAATACCCTTTTTGAGAAAATATTAACTATAAATTGTTATAGTGGATCATTCTTGGGTGATATTATTTTCTGTAGTTACCTTAAATACATATTATCTAATATTTCTGTGACAGTATAGTGTAAGAGAAAAAAATGACTGTCATGTATCTGGTAGTGAACAAATATACTGAAAGTTTAGGTTGAACGAGAATTTATTTGAGTTATTAAAATTTGTGACCCACAACACTGGATTAAGTTGCCATCTTTGTTTCTGGCTTTGTCTAGATATGTATAAGATATTCCTTTTAGGAAGTACATATTATGTCATGATTTGCTTAAAGGAAGAGATGCTCATTAATGTTAGAAATTGCTTATAAACAGTTAACTCTGTCCTTTTAGCTGAGACCTTGTGAAGAAAAGGATGTCTGTTAGAAATTGACACTAAAAGATATTTCAAAAAATTCTAAGAGCAGCCTGAGACATAACTACAAAAGATACCTGTTAATATTTAACTCTTCATAACCAATTTCTAATTTTGGATACTTACATGTATACTGATCTGGTTTTCCGATGACATTTTCCTTGAAGAAATGGCACATGGGAAAATAATGTAGCATAGTTTTTAAGTGCACAAGGGAGTGTGCATTTTTTATTTTTAATTTAGCCTTTGAAAATAAAATATGGCTATTAGCAAGCTAGCTATTATTTTTATTTGTGTTTATTTAATGTATTTATTGTTTCTCTAAACTTTGCAGAAAGGAGGTTCAATAGTTCACATGTGAATTATTCCTTTGTCTGGGTATAAATAAATATGCAATATAAAATGCTAATTAAAACAAGTTTGGTTATTTAAACAACGCATTATTCAAGAAAATTCTCTAACATTTAATGTTAATTTGTTATTTTGATGTCACCAATCTCTGACCTTTTGGTAATAGAATTAAGTGATTAATCAAAAGCGCAAATGACCATAAGTGTTAAGAGCTAACAGCATTGCTCATAAAAACACTTTGGTATTAGGTCATGTAAGAGTATCAGATATTTTTACTTTACAGAACCTGATGGTAACATTCTTTGAATTGCCTGAGGTCAGCAATTCTTCAACTCAGTGTTCTTATTATGACATTATTTTGTGTTCCTTGCTATGTAGTGTACATTAGGGCAAAAATAACTTCTGTTCCGACAGCAATTCCTTTAAAAGAAAATACAGTAAAATAATTTATACTTAGGGCCCAAGAGCAGCTCTCTTAACCATTCAAAGTGATTTTTAGTGAAGAATCAATTTCATTTTGACTCTTTACATTGTCTGTAAATATTTACCTGTTCTACAGAAATGCACACATAAGACTATTCAACCACTCTCCTTTGTTACCATGTGCATTAGTTAATTTTCTAGAGTCAGTGGTTTGCAAAAGAGCAGACTTAATACAGAACGATTACAAGTTACAACATTCACTCACAAGCCAAATGCAGGAAGAGTGCAGAATTTCTTTCTATGTGCTGGAGACTGAAAAATTCAGTCAAGGGCTGGGAGCCCATAGCACTGTCCTGTGTTAAGTCCATGTCTGCACTAAAAGACTGAAGAAATCTGTACTAGAGCCAAGACAATGTTTACAGCAGAGATGAAGACCAGAGCTCTCCTGAAGCAAAACGCAGCCATCCCTGATGACAACAAGGCCCTGAGCTCCAATCAAATTCACCTCAGGGAAACCAGCCTCAACAGAACTTCTCCTAGGAAACAGCCACGTATCTTCCACTTCCATTCTCCCTTACTGTTGTGTGGGCAGTAATCTTCAGGTGGATCTTCTCTACCCAGAATCACACCAACTCAATTTAGCTGTGTGTTCCTGCTCTTGTTTACCGTAATAATAAATCCACCACACCATGCAAAGCATTAATATCTATCTTTAAAAACTGCTTTCAGTTTTGCTTGAGATAGTTAAGTTTTAATTGAGTAAAAGCGTTAGGAATAATGAAGAAAGCTTGAAAAATAGAAAACTATCAACCTGGCAGAGCTTGCTGATTTGGTGTGAAACTAGTTGCATTTGAGTTGCAAATTTAACAGCATTCTTTATACTTGTGAACAGGAAAGGGTTTATTTTCACTGACTTCTCTTCTACTAATTTTCTAAATAATGCCGTTCCAGTTGCTAAAATAATATCCAGTGAAATGCACATGGGTGTTTAATTTTAGAATAACTCAGATATTTTCATCAGCATCCTGATTCATGGCATGATTTTTTTTTTGGTAGCTACTAGCATGATATAGAACATTTAAAAAATTTAAGTGAGATTCTCACTAGTGTTAAAACCATTTAAATAATACCCTCCCTTGCAAAAATAAAATGATGTTATTTTAACAGAAATAGTTTCATTTTGCTGATCTCGCTATATTAAGTATGATTTTCTTTCCTCTTAACTAGATCATGTAATTATGACAAATTTGGATCATTATAGACATAAAAAATAAGATTGTTTATTTTAATGTAAGAATTTATTTCTTGCAGATGAGCGAAGACATTATTTCTAATCACTTCAAATTTTAAACATTTCGGGGAAGAAAAGTATTTTTCCTCAACTCTTAGGTTTTTCTACTAGGACTCTGTAATAAAAGTCATCACCAAAAGAAAACCACTTTTATTTAGTGTGTGTTTTTTTAGATTTACACAGTATGAGAACCTTTATAAAGAAATGAAGACCCAAATAGGTGGAGAAATGTCAACATTTTTATACTACCTTTGATGAAAAGTAGAAAGTTGAGGGAAAATGTGGGTCTGAGGTAAGTGTAGTAGGCTGGGGAGACAGAGGGCACTCTTCTTTTAGATTCCTCTGGTATCCCTCCACTTTTGTCCAAAAGGATCCTTTCCTCCAGGCATAAGAGGAGCACTTTCCATTGAGGGTCTTATGACCTACTCAGGGGAGTAGGTCAGCTAATTCTTGCAGAATCTGCCGTTTGTCAAATTCCTTCAGCTGAAATATTCGTTAGGCCAGAGTTGATCTTTTGGAGTAGCATGTTCTGCGCTCTGGAAAAGTCAGTGCTGTTCTGGAAAATGTCTGTAATTAATGAGGAATACCGTAATTGCCTGTGAATTTTGTATACTGTATCCGCCCCAGCACTGTTTTTCTCCTGAATGAGCATTAACAGTTTAAGAGGTTTAGTTTCTCCCTGTATCTTTCTCTCTGTCTCCCTTAGTCTTGGTGACTGTCCATCTGTCTGTCTGTCTCTGTCTCTCTTTTGCTCTCCCTTTGTCTCTCCTTCTCTGGTTCTTTTGTTCTTTTCCTTCTTGCTTGTGATCTTGTCCTCTTTCTTTTCTTCTTCCTTGTTCTTCTGTTTTGGTAAATTTTTCTCCTTTACAGTCCATGTAGTGAAAAATCTATAGAATTATGTAGTCTTCTCAGGCAGACACCTTTCTTTTGTAAAACAAATTACTGTGAAAAATTGACAACATACATAGGATTAAATATATGATACCTCATTTATCCAGCAAATCATTTAATGTCTTTTATTCCATTTTTCCTTTAAATAATCTCCCCCATTGCTGATCGTTTTAAAACAAATCCTAGATTTAATATAACCTTGTAAACTTTTCCACATATTATCGCAAATGATAGGGATTCCCTTAAACAAAAACTCATACCTTTGTGCACCCCCATCATACCTTCCTGCATCTCCATAAAAATCAGTCATTCTAAAACACTGTCAAATATTGAGTGTTCACATATGCCTGATTTGTCCTGTAAATGACTTTGCTGGTTTGTTTGGGGGATTTTAATGTAGTTACATTAGGACCAAAATAGTAAATGCCATACATAGCACGTGAGCAGTCTATCTACACATGCTTATCTGAATAGTTCTATAGATGTCTTTAGATACACATTAAGATAACTTGCAAAGAAGAGAGGCACCTGTGATTAGAGTATAAAGCATAGCAAAATATCATGGACTTGAAGGCTTAAAATGCAGCTAAGGTAATAAATTGTTTGATTTCAAAAATAACATGTAGGAAAAGGCTAGACATCTTAATATTCTGTTTTCTAAGGATGGTGACTACAGTATAGTCCCTTTTTCTGCTGAGGGAGAATCAGTCATAGATTCTAGGATAGTTATGGTTTGAGGAAGCTTTAAACATGATATGTTTGATCCCCCTCATTTAGAGCTGAAAAAACAGGTCTCGAGAAGATAAGGGATTTGCTTGTCTGCATATATCCAGAGGTTCTGCTTCCTCTCTCCTCTCACATTTATTTTTATTTTAAACTGCAAAGTTACAAAAGGAGTTTGCTCACTTACAAGATCTGTTTGAACTCAAGGACTGACCTGAAACCTGCAGGACATTATCAGTATAAAAAGAGAAAAATGGGGTAGGGGAGGACGCACTAGCTTCAACCTTGGCCTCAGGTCTGTGTGTTGTGAATGGCAGTGTCCCTCATACTGCCAGCCAGGATGCAGAATGAATAAGGTCAGAGAAGACTAAGATCATGTCATTAGGTTAATGCACGTCTTCTGTATAGAGCAGAGAGCCATCCTCACTGGTAGCAACCCTTAATGAAAGTTGAAAAGGAAATGCAGTTATATAGCATTTTCTACAAGGGTTGACTGATTAGCTACCCAGAGGTAATGTTTCTGTATGCTTCTGTAATCAAGGGCAGCAGTCAGAGCATATTTCAGTTGTAACATAGAGTATGCTAGTTTCTCGGGGATGAGTGATAGGAGATAACCTTGTGCATAAGAATCTTATACATATGCCAGAATGCCAACTAATTAATTCAGAATTAACAGCATTTGAGAGGTCTGGCCAGATGTTCTTTTTCATGTAGTACTATAACCTACAGGGAAGCCAAATAGTACATAAGTAGTAATTTGATAAGCATGCAATAAGAGCAAGGATTTGTAAAAGTAAGTTGTTGAAAAGCACTTGATAATGGTAATGTGACCCATACATATTTATAAGGAGGTCCTCATGGACCTGCCTAGTGAAGTTCCTAGAACATAGCACTTCCTCCTGTGTGTTTATCAATGCACATTTTACTCAATCTCATGTTATTCTTTTCATTCTGACTGCCCCACATGTTGTGGAATGCTGATTCTCCCTCAAAAATGGTATTATTTGCTTTACAGTGACCTTTAGATACACTAACTTGGTCATTTTCACAATTTTTGTTGTGCTATAGATAAAGAGTATTTTTCACCTATCAAATCTTTTTTAATAACCTTACTTTTTTCAGTATATATTGGCATTACTGTTAACCTCTCAGATTTCTGTAGTGTTGTTCTGCTGTTCTTGAAGATGGTTAACTTTGAGGAGCCTTCTTATCTCATTTTCCTTTCTCTTCCCTGATCTTAGCTTTTTTTCACTCCTAAATTTTTTATTCTTCCAGCTCATGCTGGGATGATTAATTTTACAGAATGTGTGTGTGCGCATCTGTGTTTGCTTGTAAGGTATCGAGTCTATCCTGGAATCCAGGAATGGGTGTGGGCCTTTGTGCCTCAAGTCTGCCCAGTAAGACATAGATTTCCCTTGGCACAGTGACCGAATTTGGGATGGCACATTATCCAGTCAGAGCAGTAAGAAACAAAGAAAATTCATTGGGTGAGCTATGAGTTGTTCCTTCTTTTCTTTTACCATCTCCTGCTTTTTTGTTTCTTTCTCCTTCACATTTTTCCTTCTCTTATTTCTCTGTCTTTTCCTTTCCCTTCCCCTCCCCTTCTCCTCTATGAATACACTTTTTACCTGGGCTGCACAAGGGCACAGCCAATAATCCTAGACTAATCCTAGATACTGGGGAAACTGAGGTGTGAGGATTCTCACTTTGAGTTCAGTCTGGGCAACACAGAAGAATAACATTAATAATCTTGAAAGTAGCAGGTCTGCAGGCTCAAACTGCGTCACTTGTACCAGGAGCTGGGGCCGTGAGCTGGGACCGTGAGCTAGGGCCATGAGCTGGGGCCGCAAGCCAGGGCTGTGAGCCAGTCCCATGAGCTGGGGCTGTAAACCAAGGCCGCGAGCCCGAGCTCTAGGAGAAAGCACTGTTTGTTTGTCACCTTCTTCTTCTGAGGAGGTGAAAGGAGGGAGGAGAATGGGAAAAAAAAGAAGCAACAAGATACATCATGTACAGGTACAAATCCCCTATGATGAATGTTACCACTATGTACATGTAAAATGTACCATTTAAATTAAATTTAAAAAAATAGCAGGTCATCAAACTGTTGAATTGCATTTTGTTTTGAAACACAATACAATTATCCCTTGGTATCTGTAGAGAATTCCTTCCAAGATTTGGTCCCCATGTATACCTAAATCTGTGGATGCTCCAGTACTTCACATAAAATGACATTGTATTTGCACGAAACCACACACATTTGCCCATACACCTTAAGTCATCTCTGTCCTATCCATAATACCTGTTGCAATGCAAAAGATGTGTGTCTGTGTTATGCTTGATTATTTAGGGAATGACAAGAAACAAAAGTCTGCACATGTTCAGTGCAGACAAAACATATATTTAGAGCATATATTTCTGACTCATAGTAACTGTTAAGTTTTTAACATAACCACATACTTTTGACAGGCCTATAAAAAAAGGTAGAACCTAATTCTCTGCCTTAGAGCGTGGGCTGTACCTAGTGACTTCTAATGAATAAAATACAGGAGAAGTAATGGTGTTCACTTCCAACATGGCCATGCAAGGCACTGTGACATCTAACTTGCTTTCTTTTAAATTGCTGTGGTGATAGTTGGCTGCCTCATCGTGAGGATACTCAACTCAAGAAGCCTGATGGAGAGGTCTCTTTGGCAAGAGAAGAATGCCTTCTACCAAGAGATTGCACTGACTTCCCAACTGTGCAAATGAATCATCTTCAATGAATCATCTTCAAGGGGATCCTCTAATCCTATTCAAACCTTCAGGAACCTTCAGAAAAGCCTTAGTGTGATTACAATCCCTTGTGAAACCCAGAGTTGGAATCCCTGGCTTGGTATTTCCCACATTCTAGTTTGTGGAAAATGTGAGGCAATATTTATGTTATTGTTGTTTTAAGCCACTAAAATTTAAGGTATTTCATCATGCTTAATTCTTTAATATTTTGAAATCAGCATTGATGGAAAACTTTTGGTTTCACCTTAGTGTCTATGAGCTGTTTTCCAGAATACTTTCTCACAGTAATTGTAAACTATGCCCTGGTAATTTATTTTTTATGGTGATTTTAGAAGCTTCTTGATTATCTGTACAACAGGGAATTCAAGGCAAAAATAGGGTGCTTTAAGGTAAAAGAAAACTCAACAGGATTATTTATTTTTGAAATTTTGATCTATAAGTATCCTAGATATTAATATAGTTGTAAACTAGATGTTAACAGGTCTTTTTTTGTTGTGTATAACTGTGGTAGGATTGCTTGGTACTTCATTTTGTACTCTAATGATAGTATGACCACCTCTGCAAGATTTTCTTGGCTCCCAAGGAATTTGCTTTCTCAAATTCAATGCTCCTTACAATGTTCTTCATTCATTCATTCATTCAACAAGTATTTATGTGATAGTAGTTTATGTCCTTGAAATGAACAAACTAAACTTTCTGATAAGTTAGGATGGTTTGGGGACGATCTGCTTTTTTGTAAGTTTCTTACATAAAAGAAATATGACACTATTGTTGAAGAAATAATTTTTGTGTTGTGCCAGTTAGTGTTGGTCTTTGAAGTGATAGGTGCTATGATACACTGACGGGTAAAATTCAGCGTATCTGTTAAGTTTGTTGAACCTAGTCGTAAAGACAGTTCAAGAATTATTTGCCGTGTGGCCACATATATAGTCTCCGAGGGGAGATTAATGGCAGTTGTGTGATCTAAAAAGGATATTGTTTTCAAACTAAGAATTTCTAAAAAATTTCATATTGAAATTTAAACCAAAATAGTCTCCCTTTAACCTGTTTTCTGCTGCTTGATGAAGCAGTTTAATATACACCAAAATGATAATAGAGTGATTATTTAAGAAAAATGGTAGTCTATAAATAATGACATTTAGTGTAAGGAAAATCACAAGGAGAATAGTGATACTGAGAAGTCCCTGTTTTGGGAAAGTTACTATGGAGTTCTTGCGTATTTTCTTCTTTCTACTTGATTTGGATTTATACTGACTTTAATTTTTTAGAAGATGCAACTGTGGTAATCTTTTACAAAGTTATGAGAATATTAGTTTTTAACTTTAAAATTGGGAATATAGAAAAAGTTTTTTTATTTAATTGTTGTCAGACTCCTGAGAATCTGGTTTTCCTACCATGAAAAACTTACCTTTTTGGTACTATATTGCTAACTACATCTGTTGGCAATGTTTTCCTGTTGAGTGTGGTAGACACAAAATCAGAAAACAATATAAAAATGATTCTTTTAAATCTTAAAGCCTTGAAAGAGAGTTGCCTTTGACAAAAAGCAAAGCCTAGTTGTTATCTTTTCCTCTTTTTCTCCTTTGCTTCTATTTTTTTTATCATCTTTTTTATAAATTGGAGAACTTTAAAATTTTAGTCAGGCAAAATGAAATAGCTGTGTAGTTTCCCTGCATGTGAAGAGACAGATACATTTTTCTGCCCAGAGAAGGATCCATCAATTTTCTACTAGAAGTACTTGCGGATTGTAGGACTCATTTAAAAATCACTTTAAGAGACCAATATGAAAATAGTAAATCGATCTTTGATAAAGATCAAAGGCGTGAAGTAGAATAAAGATAGTTTTGTCAAAAAATGATATTGATGTAACAGAACATCCACATGTCTGAAAAAACATCTAGACACATGCCTTACATCTTTCATAAGAAGTAACTGAAAAATGGATCATAGACCTATATACAGATGCTAAAACTGTAAGACTCTTAGAAGACAACATAAGAGAAAAACCTAGATGACTTTTTATATGGTGATGACTTTTTTAGGTATACAACAAAGGCACAATTGCTAAAAGAAATAATTGGTAAATTGGACTTCACTAAAATTATGTCTCTTGTATGCAACTTACAGTTTTTTTGATTAAGAGAAGACAATTCATTTAGAGGACAATTTATCTAAAAGTACTGAAAAAGGGGGAAAAGCAGATGATAGATAGCTACTCGTTGAGTAGGGAGCATTCAAAAGCGAAATACTCATGGGCCTTTCATTGTAGCCCCTTTTTATTGAGGTTTTTTTCCTTGGGACAGCCCTTTGGAATTTGGTTGGCTCCTGGGCTTATCAATTATCTCTGCCTCAATTTCCCATAGTTATGTGACTTTTCTTTGAAATTATGGGTGGGTGACTTAGGGCCAGGTAATGCAGAGATGTAAGAATCAAAAGGGGGACTTTGTGTTCTTTATGTTAATTAGATTACCTGGGGACCTTCCTGGAACCAGTCTCTTTGTCTTTGTCTCTCTAACTGTTGGAATCTGGCTGCCTTTAAATTAATATAGGTTGAACACTGTCTTCTTTTAGGGCCTGAAAAACTTCATGCTAAACTGTCCTGGCCTTTAAGGTTTGTGCTGACAAATCGCTATAATTCTGATAGGCTTACTTTAATGAATTATTTGTTGCTTTTCTCTGATAGCTTTTAAATTTCTGCCCTTGTGTTGGACTCCTGAGGTTTTAACTATGATGTGTCATGCAGAACTTCTTTTCTGATCATGGCTATTTCAGGTTCTATATGCCTCATTTACCTGAAAGTTGAATTCTTTCCACAACATGAAAAATTTTCTGTCATGCTTTCCATAAATAATTTTTTAAACCTTTTGTGCTGTCTTCTGTTTTTTCCTTAACTCTTGTAATTCTTAGGTTAGTTTTCTTTGAGTTATCTAGCAGTTTTTGGCTCCAGTTTCCAGGGTCTCTTGTTGTTTGTAGAGTATCTATAAGTGTATGTTCTGCGGTATCAACCTTGTATTCCAGCTCTAACGTGCTCTCTTTATTATTATTTTTTTATTTTTTAACCAAGAACATGTATTGGTACAATGTACATATAATGGTTGCGTTCATCACATTTATTTTGTACCTGTAAATGATGCATCTTGGTTCTCCCCTCTCTTCCCGCCCCTCCCCTCTATTCCCTTCATCCCTATTTACAGCAGGTTCATTCACATTTCTCCATGAATTCCCTTTCCCTTTTCTATCCCTCTTTTCCCTTCCCACTTCTCCCCCCTCTCTGTCCAGTGCTCCTCTCCTTAGAATATTAACTTCCTTTTATATTATATCTATTACACCTCTTCATCCTTTTTTACATCCATGGTTTCTCATATCAGCGAAACAATTCGATGTGTACTCATAAGTGTCCGATTTATTCACTTAATAGTATGTTCTGAAGGAACATTCATTTACATACAAATGACTCTAGTTTATCCCTTTTTATGGCAGTGTAGCAGTCCATTGTGTAGAAAAACCACATCTTCTTTAGCCATTCATTGGTTGTTGGGCATTTAGGCTGTTTCCAAGACTTAGCTATTACAAATTGTGTTGCTATAAACATGGTTGTGCATACATCCCTGTGGTATGAGAATTCCAGTTCTTCTGGGAAGATCTTCAGTAGGGGGATAGCTGGATCAAATGGAACCTCTTGTTTTAGTTGTTTGAGGAATCTCCACACTGATTTCCATAGCAGTTGTACCAGTCTACATTCCCACCAACAATGGAGGAGGGTTCCTTTTTCCCCACAGCCCTGCCAGCATTTGTTATTGGTTGATTTTTCCTTAAACGTGGTTCTTTCTGGAGTGAGATGGAATCTTAATGTTGTTTTGATTTGCATCTCTCGAATGACTAGTGATGTTGAACACTTTTTCATATATTTATTTGGCTTTTTAATTTCCTCATCTGTGAAATATTTATTCATTTCAGATGCCCATTTTTGGACTGGGTCTTTGAATTTGGGAGGTTTAATTTTTTTGAGTTCTTTGTATATTCTAGATGTTAGACCTTTGTCTGATGAATAGCTAGTAAAAATTTTTTCCCAGTTTGTGGGTTTTTGCCCTGCTCTATTTGTGATGTCTTTTGTTGTGCAAAAGCTTTTTAATAGCATGTGGTCCCAAGCACTGATTCTTCATGTTGTTTCCTGTGCTGTTTGGGTTATGTTCATAAATTTTTTTCCCTACCCGTATATCTTTGAGGGTTCTTCCTATTTTATTCTCCAGTAGATTTAGTGTTTCTGTTTTAATGTTTAGATCTTTGATCCACTTTGATTTTAGTTTAGTGCATGGTGAGAGACTTGGATCTAGTTTTAGTTTTCAGCATGTGGCAAGCCAATTTTTCCAGCACCATTTGTTAAAGAGGGTGTCGTTCTTCCAGTAAGGGTGTTTGGCTCCTTTGTTGAAGATGGGGTATTTGAGTGTGTTTGGGGTTGTTCCTGCATCCTCCAATCTATTCCATTGATCCTCAGGTCTGTCTTTTTGCCAGTACCATGCTGTTTTTATCACTGTAGCTTTGTAGTATAGTTTTAGGTCAGGGACTGTGATGCCCCCTGCCTTTCCCCTATTGCTTAGGATTGTTTTTGCTATTCTTGGTCTCTTGTGGTTCCAGGTGAAGTTCATGATTGTCGTTTCTAATTCTTTGAAGTGTGTTGGTGGTATCTTAATTGGAATTGCATTAAATCTGTATAGTAATTTAGGAAGTATAGCCATTTTCACTATGTTGGTTCTTCCTACCCAGGAACATGGGATATCTTTCCATTTTTTGATGTCCCGTTCAATTTCCTTTTTTAGAGTGCTGTAGTTTTCAATGTAAAAGTCTTTTACTTCCTTTGTTTGGTAGATTCCTAAGTATTTTATTTTTTTGTGTGCAATTGTGAAAGGTATATTGTCTGTTATTTCTTTTTCAGTGGGTTTATTGTTTGTGTATAGGAATGCTATTGACTTTTGAGTATTGACTTTGTATCCAGCAACACAACTGAATTTAGTTATTAAATCAAAAAGGTTTTTGGTGGAATTTTTTGGGTCTTCTATGTAGAGTACCACAGGAGCTAGTCCTTTGTCACTACCTTTGTCTTATGGTCAGAGGCTTTCAGTTAAATCTCAAGGGGGCGAGGTACAGTGTGGTTGGGCCACATTTGATTTCTGAAGAGGCTTTCTCAATCTCCACTCCCTTCCCGCCTGGATTATACTTTACGTAATTCTCTCAGTGTCTATTTAAGGATACTGTTTCAAATTTCCATTTTACAGGTGAGGATTCTGAAGCTTAGAAAAGCTAAACCAGAATGTACACAGTTTGTGCGTGGCTCAGGTAGTTTCTACATGTAGGGATGTATTATACAGTGTCTTCACTTTTACTTTCTAGGACTTTGAAAAGTGGTTTTCTACAAATATGTTTTATCTGCCATTTACATTTTTTTAAAAGAGCCAGCATTCAGTAGTTGGAAGATTTCATTTAAAATCTAGATTTGTATGTCCCCTTGCTAAAAATGAGGTGTTTCCACCTCAGGTCTGCATCTGCATGGGAACTGTGACAAGGAGCTTTATGGCTGCCTCTTTTAGCCACGTGCTGCATGCTTTCCATGCTTTGTCATCTTTCTGTCGTGTTGCCCAGACTTCCAAACTCTGTTGGTACCTGCTGATCATTTATTTTATGTCATAGCTTTTCTCATAATAGAGAAATGTCTAGCTGTACCTGAAAAAAATGAAGCAGTGATCTAGAGGGTTAGAAATTTTAAGGAAAAGGACAGAATGTACTCTTAGTCATAGAGGAAAGAACATTTCTTCTTGTTTAATATACAAGTGTTACACCTAATTCATTCCCTTATTTTTCCTGTGTGGCTTTTGTGAGCACTTAAATTGTGAATCTGTGTTAAAATACACTCATTTTTCCCCTGGTGTAGTTATGGGAAACTTACTTCACAACCCTGAAACTCTTTTACTTAGCTTTTTTTCCCTGTATTTTATTGTGAGAATTTTCAAGCATACATAAAAGTTGAAAAACTTTATATGAAAACTCATGTACCGGGCTGGGGATTTAGCTCAGTGATTAGAGTGCTTGCCTTGCAAGCACAAGGGCCTGAGTTCGATCCCCAGCACCAAAAAAAAAAAAAAAAAAAAAAACCTCATGTACCTGTGACCTAGGTTTAATTCACTAGATTTATTTCCCAATAAATTCTTTTATTAGTACATGTTTTCAGTACATAATGATTACATTTATTATGAGGAGTTGATACATGTATAAAATATCTTAATTCTTTGTTTGCCTCCTAGCCTTCCCACTGCTCCCAGTTCCTTCCAACCCTTGGTCCTTTTCCCATTTGAAAAATCTCTATTTCCATTTTTTCCTGCAGTTCTTTTTTTCCATTTGTTTTCCTTCTCCTCCCTTTGTTGCTTGTTAATGAATATTTTGTTGTAGGATTAAGTGAAATAAGCTATTTAAACATCTTGACAAAATCCTGATACAAAAAAAAAAAATCCTGATACCTAATAGTACATGGGAATGGGAGACTTTAGCTCCCTTCCACATTTTTTTCTTTGTATAAATCTAATTTACATTACTGTAATAAATTGTGAACACACTATTTTCATATAAATCGGTTTTCTATGTCATTTGCAAACTACTGTCAACCTGCTTGGTGCGTCATTGGGCCGTGGACAGTACCATTCCTAATCTGAGTTCCCTAATGGCAAGTGTAGATAGTACCATGTGGATGAGATTTCAGTGGGCTGGAACTTCCTATAGGAGAAAAGAAATCAAGCAGCAGTATCTGTTTCCTCAGATTGGCATCCAGAAGAGCTTTCTGACAGAGTACAAGTTGCAGAACTAGAATAAAATAGGTGGTGACTGTCAGGAAGAAGAGGCACTTTAATTGGTGATGGTGCTGTCAAAGTTTGCTAGTACCTGTCATCATGGGAATGACCCTTCATTAGAATTGTTAGAATTGTTAGACATCTCTGAGGAATAGACTTTTCCTAGGGAAGCCTTGATACTTGTCTTAAAGTTATCTACCATAAACTATAAAAATCAACATGGAAAACAAACTGAGGGGGAAACACACACACACACACACACACAAAATGACAAGACACAAAAGTAAAATATGACCCCAGACTCCCACCCCCCTAGAACAAATCCAGAGGATAATGCAATAAAGGAAATCTGGAGACACCCAATCTAACTTTCAGAAATGATAGCAGCAGAAGTTAAAAAAATAGGTGAATGAGGGTATAGAGAAATCAGATTAGAAATAATGGCTCAAGTTAAAAAAGAGATGACAATCATAGTGGAAGACCTGCTTAGTGAATTTAGAGTAGACACAAATAAAACCAGGAACTTTGGAAAATGATGGAAAATTTGAACACTCAAGAAAGAAAAAATGGAACCCATGAAACAGAGTCAAACACACATCTAAGAGATCACAACTTGTCTTGGAATTATATGCAGTTGATTGAAAGCAAAGACAGAATTTCAGAGTTAGAAGATAGTACTGCAGTTACTGACCATGAAGAGAAAGACTTCTTAAAAATAGCTAGAGACTATGAAAAATCCATCCAACTGCTGCAAGGTGATGCAAAGAACAATAGAAAAGTGATTGGAGTCAATGAAAAAGCATGAGACAGTGTAAAGCTCATGAAAAATTATTCACAGTTATGTACAGGTACAAAATAGTCATGATAAATGTGATCATTATGTATACAATGTACCAATACATGTTCTTGGTAAAAAAAAAAGTTTTGAATTAAAAAAAAATTATTCACAGAAATAATGACAGTAAACTTCCCAAGAATGAAGAAAGAATTTGACATACAGATAAGTGAGGCATATAGAACCCCAATTAGCCATGATCAAAATAAATCTATGACATGACGTATAATAATCAAGATTCCAGAAATTCAGTGCAAGAACAGAATATCGAAAATTGTTAAAGGAAAGGAACAAATCACCTATAAATGAAAACCCGTCACAATCTGCAGAATTTTCAACATAAACCCTAAGTCAAGGAGAGCTTGGAGCAAAGTATTTCAAGCCCTAAAAGAAAACAATCTCCAGCTCAGATTGCTGTACCTGCCCAAACTGTGTTTCAAATTCAATAATGAAACAAGATACTTCCATGACAAAGAACAACTGAAGAAACTCATCACCACCAAACCATTTTCTACAGAATATTTTGAAGGATGTCATAGCAAGGAAAAAGACAGTAATTCCAAAGATGTTAATAAAAATAATCCACCAGGTAAGGCAAGTAACTCATCAATTAAAAGAGACTGGCAGAATGCATCAAGAAACAGGATCCAACAATATGCTGCATAGAAGAAACACATTGAACCCAAAAAGAAATTCATAGACTGAAAATCAAAGGATGGAAAACAGTACTTCATGCAAGAGGAGCCCAGAAAAAAGCAGCAGTACCTCTCTTAATCACAGATAAAATGAACTTCAAGCCAAGTCTGATCAAGAGAGACCGAGAAATCCACTATATATTTGTTAAAGGAAACCTTCAAGAGGAAGAGATAACAGTCATTAATATTTATGCACCAAATACCGGTGCACCTAACTACATAAAATATTAATGGACATGAAGAATCAAACACACAATTATAATGGGAGAGCTCAACACCCCACTGTCACAAATAGATCAACTAGACAAAAAAAATCAACAAATATCAAAACTGAATCAAATCTGAACAAATGGACTTAGTAGATGTCTACAGAGTGTTACACCATACAACATCGGAATACAGATTCTTCTTAGCTGCACATAGGATGTTCTCCAACATAGGCCACATACTAGCTCATAAAGCATGCTTAAGTAAATGCAAAGGAATTGAAATTATCCCATGCATATTATCAGACCACAGTGCAATGAAATTGGAAATCAATGGCAATGGAAACCAAAAAGACCCCTACACAAACACATGGAAATTTAATAATGTCCTCCTGCACAACAGCTGGGTCACAGATGAAATTAAAGAAGAAATGAGGTAGTTTATATAATGAAATGATATTCCTAGTACATGCTGGAACTTATGGGATGCAATGAAAGGAGTACCACGAGGGAAATTCATAGCATTGAATTCTCACATCAGGAAAACAGAATGAGCTAAAGTAACCAACCTGATGTTGAACCTCGAACTTCTAGGAAACGATCAAATCAAACCCAAAGCTCATATGAGAGGAAATTACAAAGATCAGAGCTGAAATTAATGCAGTTGAGACTACGAAAATAATATAAAAAAATCAATGAATCGAAAAGTTGGTTCTTTGAAAGTTTAAATAAAATTGACAAAGCTTTAGCCAATCTTATAAAAAAAAGGAAAGACTCAAATCCATGTAATTAAAAATGAAAAGGGTTAAATCACAACTGACTCTGCAGAAGTCCAAAAGATCGTCAGTACCAACTCCAACACTCAACTCCAGTACTCCAAAAGATCGGCAGAACCTATACTCAATACTCAAACAAGATGGGAAGCAATGAAGAAATGGACAGGTTGTTAGATACATATGAACTACCAAAGCTGAATCAAGAAGAAATAAAAATGCTAAATAATCCAATATCAGCCATTTGAATTGAAGAGGTAATTAAAAACTTACAAAAGCCCAGGCTCTGATGGATTCACAGCTGAATTCTACAAGAAATTTAGAGAAGATCTAATACTGCTACTCTTCAGACTCTAATGAAATTGAAAGGGACACCATACTCCCAAAATCATTCCTGGAAGCATCACCCTGATAGTAAAACCAGAAAAAGATCACACAAAAAAAGAGAACTACAGGCCAATATTCCTAATGAATATAGGTGCAAAAATTCTCAATAAGATACTGGTAAACAGAATGCATCAAATGATCAAGAAGATTACACTGTTACCATGTAGGATTTATCCCAGGGATGCAGGGATGGTTCAACGTACACAAATCAATAAATGTAACACACCATATCAACAGAGTCAAGGACAGAATCAAATGATCATCTCACTAGATGCAGGACAAGTGTTTGACAAAATCCAACACCTATTCATGATAAAAACCCTACAGGAATTAGGAATAGGTAGTCTATAGCAATCTGGTAAAAGACATCTATGGCAAACCAATGGCCAAAATCATACTAAATGGACAAAAACTGAAGGGTTTCACTTTGAAATCTGGAACAAGACAAGAATGTCCACTATAACCACTCTTATTCAATATTGTTCTAGAAACATTAGCCAGAACAATTAGGCAAGGGAAAGAAATAAAAGGAATAAAGATAGGAAAGGAAGAAGTTAAATTATCATTATTTACAGATGACATGATACTCTCCATAAAAGACCCCCAAAACTCCACTAAAAGACTTGTAGCTATAATAACCAAATTCAGTTACATAGCTGGATACAAAGTGAACACTCAAAAAATCAATAGCATTTCTATATACAAACAAAAAACTCACGCAGACGTTAGAGTAGCTACACCATTTACAGTTACATCAAAAAAATATTTAGGAATCTAGAGGCTGGGGATTTAACTCAGTGGTTACAGTGCTTGCCTTGCAAGCACAAGGTCCTGAGTTTGATCCCCAGCACCAAAAAAAAAAAAAAAAGTAAAAAAAAAAATTTAGGAATCTAACAAAGCAAGTAAAAGATCTTTACATTGAAAACTACAGTACTCTAAAAAAGGAAATTGGAAAGAATGTCAGAAAATGGAAAAATATCCCATGTTCTTGGGTAGGAAGAACCAACATAGTGAAAATGGTCATACTTCCCAAATTACTATGCAGATTTAATGTGATTCCAATCAAAATATCAATAACATACTTCACAGAATTAGAGAAAGCAATCATAAAATTCATCAGGAACCAGAAGAGACCAAGAATAGCAAGAACATTTCTGGGAACAAGGGCAAGGCAGGGGGCATCAGAATCCCTGACTTGAAATTATACTTGAAAACTTCTGTGATAAAAACAGCATGGTACTGGCAAAAAGACAGAGCCGAGGATTGTGGAAAAGGTTAGAAGATGCAGAAACAACTCTAAACACACTCAAATACCTGATCCGTGACAGAGGAGTCAAACATCCTCACTGCAAGGCAGACAGCTTCTTTAATAAATGGTGCTGGAAAAATTAGCCTGCCACATGTCAAAAACTAAAACTAGATACATGTCTCTCACCATGTACTAAGCTAAAATCAAAGTGGATCAGAGATCTAAACATTAAAAGAGAAACACTCGGCTGGAAGATTGAATAGGAAGAACTCTTGAAGACATAGGTATAGGCAAAAATTTTATGAACAAAATTCAGACTGCATGGGAAATACTACAAAGAATCAATGGATGGGATCACATCCTATTGAAAAGCTTTTGCATACCAAAAGAAATCACCAACAGTGGGGTGACAACTTACAGAGTGGGAAAAAATTTTTGCCAGCTGTTCCTCAGACAAAGGTCTAACAACTAGAATACATAAAGAACTCATAAAAATCAGACCCCCCCCAAATTTAAAGAACATATCCAAAAATGGGCCATGGAAATGAATAGACACTTTGCAGATGAAGAGGTATAAATGGCAAATAAATAAATGAGAAAGTGTTCAACATCACTGGTCATTTGAGAGATGCAAATTAAAACAATGCTAAGATTCCATCTCACTCCAGAAAGAACAGCTATTATCAAGAAACCAAAAACAAATGCTGATGGGGCCATGAGGAAAAGAGAACCTCCCTCCACTATTGGTGGGAGTGTAGGCTGGTCTGACCATTGTCAAAATCAGTGTGGAGAGTCCTCAGGAAACTACAGCTAGAGGTTCCATTAGACCCAACTATTCCTTTTCTTGGTATCTTCCCAGAAGAATTAAAAACATCATACTGCAGTGATGCATGCACAACCACTTTTATAGCAACACAATTTGTAATAACTAAGTCTCTCCAACAACCCAAATGCCCAGCAACTAATGAATCGCTGAAAAAGATGTGTTTTTTTGGTAATACAGTGGAGTATTACTCTGCTGTAAAAAGGATAAATTTGAAACATTTATAGGTAAATAGATGCACCTTGAGAACATACTCAAGTGAAATAAATCAGACCCACATGAGTATATAACAAATTGTTTCTCTGATAGGAGAAACTGTAAGCATAAAAAAGGACAAAAGGTATAATAGATATTGTGAAAAAGATAATATCCAAATGAGAAGTGAATTAGGGAGGAGAAGGAAAGGAAGGGAAAAAGAAAGGTAACGAAATAGAGGAAACATGGAAAAATACCAGTAAATCTATTGTAAATAAGGAGGGGAAGAGGAGTGGAAGGAAGGGGTGGGGAAGTATGGGGAGCAAGATACAGCATGTACAGGTACAAATTAACTGTGGTGAATGTGATCATTATGTATATCTACAGTGTACCGATACACGTTCTTGGTATTTAAAAAAATAAAAAATGGATAGTTCTGGTTGATGTTTGCAGTTGCTTCCTATTTTGTGGTGAAAGATGAAATACAAAAACAGTACTTCATGGGTAAAAACAAAGCAGTCTATAGAAGGACCAATTTATTTTAAAAAGCAAGCTTTTTGACACGCACTTGTGGACGTGTCTAAGGAAAACCCATTGATGATTCACTGTTTACTCAGCGTTTATTTGTTGGAGTTTAGAAGGTGTAACCTCAGGGATGAACACGCAGAGGTGTTCAAAAACTTTCTGTAAAACTCTCATTCTTAAGCTGCATCCTGGGTGTTAGGTGCTTATTTTATTACTCACGCTATATGTTAAAAATGTGAGCATTATATATGCTACTTTCTGCATAAAATAAATGACATTTGAAAAATAAAACAAGAACCTGTTGCCTATTCCATAATGCTGCATTCCAAAATGCAAGCAGAAGGCATTCTTTATTTTCCCACTTTTGCACATTGAAGGTTGATTCTGTTTCTGTCTTTCATCTATGACCATTAAATCCTTTCATGTGAAAGCAGTTAATTCTTCATTTACTTAGATTTTTTCACTTGTTATTTTTCTTCTTATACTCCATTGTAAAGCTTTTATATTTGGTGAGGAATACCAACTTCATGTTTGTATGTGAATAATCAAATAATATAAGGAGTCATTATTGTCAAAAGCCATACACACTTCTTTACTGACTGAGGAAATCATTTGTGTTAGGAGGTACTTTAAAAGCCCTTCAGGATACTTATGAAGATAAATCTACAAAGAATATTTTGAACTTTCATTTAATATTTTCCTCAATAGATGAGCTAGAAAAATTTTATTGCAAACATGAAATTGAAGATTGGAAAAATGGGATGTATAGTAAAAGAAAACAATAGAAATTTGTTGCCTAACATCCTGTTACTTTTCTCAGCTTCCTCTTGGCTGGCTTTATGTTTTTTGGTAATGCTGTTCCAGAATTTTGATTCATTAAGAAAGAGCTTCTGACTCCACCTTCCGTAAGGGAGAAACCTTTAACCAATGCCACTTTTGATTTCCCAATAAGTATAATTTTGAGTTGATAGAGGCAGAATAGCAAAGATGAGGACAGTTTAGGAAAGAGACTTATTTTTTGTTTCCCTCTGCAAAATGCCAGAAGTGACTTAAAGAGTTTTAAAGATTGAAACTTGCCCAAACTCTAGAAATAGAGTTACTTCCACTGAGTATTTTTTCTCGTTTATTTCTTACTGAGGTTCTTTGGTCAGGGTATGTAATTATTTCCATTGTGTAAAATCTCTTCTTTAAAAATAAGAAATCATAGCTTAAGAAAAGCAATAGATTGGTTCAGAGTTTAACTTTGCTTTTATGAATTAGGCAGTTTATAAGATTAAGTCATTAAAAATATGTGTGGCAAGATATGGACCTGAAGTCTGGAAGCTCTGAATTTTAAGTTAAAATTTTCAGGATGTATAACAGTTTTACTTCTGAGGCAACCTATATTCTTTTAAGAACCAAGGAGGATTATATTTCCACCATTTTCTTTAAAATCACAGCACTTAGGAATATAAAGAGGCTTGTGAGGCTTGTGCTATTATTACATTTAATCCTTAGTCTTCATATCAGTTATGGTCTCTTGGTTCCAATCCATTAAAACTGACTGTGAAGCCTAAGCAGAGTAGAAATTTGTTGAAAGGATGTGGAGTAGTTTGGAGAGTTGAAAGAAAGTATGAAGATCTCCATTTTATAAATGACCTTAGTCGCTCTGAAAATTCATCTAGCAGAAATGGGTGGGTTTTGTAGAGTATCACTGTTAGACTAGTGTACCTGAACATCTTTTTTCTCTGTGGGTCCTTTGCTTGAGATTTCAGTTTCAGTAAGAGAGCATCTGCCCTCCCACTCCCTTGGCTAGGAGTTGAGGGAGGCTGAATTGTAACTACACTAAACTTATATCCTAAGAAAAATCAGACTCTCATAACTAAAAAGAAGCAGGAGGAGGAGCAGGAGGAGGAATTGATGCTTGGATAGTAATAAGCAATAATCAACAATCAAAACAAATTTTAAAAATATTACCAGAGCTGATCATTGGAAGGATGAATTGGTGAGCAGAAACGCCATTGGATGTATGTTTACCTGCAGTTTTCCTGCCTGTAGAGTGATGTCCTTTCTGTGGCCATACCGTTACATCATTAAAAATGTCTGGCATTAGTACCTAATAAGTTGAAAGAAGGAAGAGGCGATCTGAAAACGATTAACAAAGACAGCAGTTTGGATTAGAGGGGTTCTTGGAATTTAACGAATGAGTCTGTGTTTTGTTCTTTGCTAAACAGATGCTTATGTCACGGGAATGGCTGTTTCATCATATTTTATTATTTTGTACTATTCTCTCAAATTGATTAGTTCCTTTGCCTGTGTTGTGCAAAAAACATGCAAATAATTTGCTGGACTCACAGAGCATGCCTTAGGATCCAACGAGGTGCAATTAATAGGTTAGAGAATAAATGTAACTATGTTGTTACAGAAATGAATGGTTTCCTAAGATTTTTCCATCTGGTAGCAGTGACCTAAATGGCAGAGTTTCCAGTAACATCACAGCTTTACTACTCTGGCTAGGACTGGGGCTAATAAACCTTTCGCCCTGGAGAAATTGGGAAGGCATTTTTGCCTGTTTGCAGTTTAGTGGCTTTATTTTATGGTACCATTATCTTCTAAAATATAGGCACTTGTATTCATTAAATTACTCCTCAGTGTTTATTGTCCAATCAAATCTGGATGATATTAAAAGCAAATTGATTTTCATTTTAGTTTATGGGAGGACCTATCAAGATATTTCTTGGAAAGGTTCTTAAAGGAAAAATGAATTGCGCACGATTTGGAATTCTAATTTTGTAGTTTCAAGAACCTATTTAGAAGAGAGGAGGTGGATCTCTTCTGGGCATTTAACCTATGCAAATTCCTGCCTCCCACCTTTTTAAAAAATGAGATGTATTTTCCCTGTGTTGCCATGGCTGGTCTCAGATTTATAACATTCCTGCCTCCAGTTCCAGACTAACTGGTACACAGGCATCGCCCTCTTGCCCGGATGATACCTTAAGCAGATTCAACAGGATCAAGAGAATTAGAGCAGCAAGAAAAGACAAAAAGAGGGGAGGAAGTGAGAAATTCCATTATTGGAAGCAAAATTGGCTGTCTTGGACTAAATAAGAGAAGGTTCTTTATGTACAGTTGTTATGGTTTGTGTCTAGATGTTCTCCCAAAGCCTCATGTAAGGGGTAGCTATATCTAGAGTGTGTGATTACTAAATTAGTCCACTGATTGGTTTGGCATGGTTCTGCTGGGATCCAGGATGTGATGCTAGGATTAAGGGTGGATAAGATATAAGATACAGGAAGAATCTGGTTAGCCTCTTGCTTGCATTTCTTGTTGCCTTCTGCCCGTCTGCCATGCCACTGTGCCTCGGACTCAGCTGACTGTGGACTGAAACCTACTACAAACTGTGAGCCAAATAAACCTTTCTTCCCCTAATTTTGGGTTTCTGGTATTTTGTCCCAGCAATGAGAGAAAAGTAACTAGGACAGAATTTATTATCAGGAGTGGGGTTGTTGCTGGGACTATACTTGACCATGTGGTTTAGCAGCCTTTGGAGATGGCTTGTGGGAAGGAGAAGAGTTAGGAAAGATTTGGAAATGTCACCTACATGAGTTGCCATGGAAAACCTTCTAAGGTTGATAGCGGGAGATTCTGGTCAGAGCTCAGGAGATCAGAATGCTGAGAGGAAATCTGCCAGTACAGACCAGGCTGGGGAGGTTTCTGCTGGGAAGAAAGACCACAGTGGCTGTTGGACTCCAGACCATAAGTGTTATGGCTTGGCAGAAAGTTTGTCTGAATTTTGCTTGTGTCCAGAGACTTTGCCTGAGACTGAGATCAAGGGCAGTGGACTAATTAATCTTGCAAAAGACATTTCAAGGCTGTCTAATGTTGAGGCGGTAGCATGGCTATTGTTGGGGGCTTTTACCCAGATTTATGCTGAAAACCAAGAGCAAAGAGCCCAGCAGAATGATTAAAAAATGTTGTAAATTTGCCCATAAAGGAAGCTCCTGTAAAGTTGTGGCCTGCAAAGATGGAATGAGAGAGACTCATTGCTGAAGAAACCAGCAAAAAAGCTGGCTATTTCGGAAGAAGATGAAAGAAAAGATGGCCCAAGGACATCATAGGAAACAGCAGGACTCCAGCCTTTGCAGCCTCAGAGTTGGAAAGGTGAAAGATTTTGCTTTGAGAAGAATGCCCCAGAGCGCCATGTTCCAGAATGGCGGCGGCCTAGGGAATTTCTTCCTTGGGATTTGGTTCAGAGCGCTCAGCAATCCAGGCACATGACCCCTACAGACAAGTGAGAAGGAAGCCGGGCTTCTGCTCCAGCTGGCATCAGGCCCTGGCATCATCCTCATGGCACTGGCTTTAGGTTCGTGCAGAATGCAAGAATTGTGGGGTCAGGAAGGCTTCCACTCAGATTTCAGAGGAAGGCCTGGGAGGCCAGGCAGTGTCCCCTGAGAGGGCAGTGTGTGAAGCTGTGAGGGTGAAGCCAAAGGTGCACCGGAGACCCCAGAAGTTTGGAGGAGTCAGGAATGTGGATTGCCTGAGGAAAACTGCAAGGAGGGAGCAGAACCAGCCCAAAACAGCCATGGGAGCTACCACTACCAGAAGTGCCGTAGGGGCGGAGCCACCGAAGCCCCTTGGAGTTCAGTCTTCACCACAGATCACCTCTGATGCTGTACATGGAACTACAGGACTTAATGTTTGACCTGCTGGATTTCAGAATTGCTTTGGTCCCATTCCTTTTTATACCTTTTGGAATGGAAATGTTTATTTTGTGCCCTTGTATGTTGGAAGTGTTTAACCTTCTTTTCTTTTGTACAGGGGCTTGCAGCTAAGAGTTTGCTTTAAATCTCAGAGGAGACTTTAGATTTGGACTTTTCAGCAATGCTGAAACTGTTAGGACTTTGGCAACTCTTGGAGATGGACTAAATGCTTTTTGCATAAAGGTATATGCATGAGTCTTTGGGGATCCAGGGGCAGAATGGTATGGTTTGTGTCTAGATGTTCCCCCAAAGCCACATATGGTAAGAGGTAGCTGGATCTAGAGTGTGTGATTACTAAATTAGTCCACTGATTGGTTTGGCGTGGTTCTGCTGGGATCAAGGATGTGATGCTAGGATTAAGGGTATTAGGATTAAGGGTGGGAATACTGCCCACCCTAAAACCAGACGGCCTGGATAAAATACAAAATATAGGAAGAAGCTGGTTAGCCGCTTGCTTGTATTCCTTGTTGCCTTCTGCCCATGTGCCATGCCACCCTGCCTCGAACCCAGCTGACTGTGGACTGAAACCTCTACAAACTGTGAGCCAAATAAACCTTTCTTCCCCTAACTTTGGGTGTCTGGTGTTTTGTCCCAGCAATGAGAGAAAAGTAACTAAGACAACAGTTTACAAAGATTTGTTTTATTCACTGGAGATTTTTAGTACAAAAATATTTCACAGGATCAAATTCTACCTGTCTCTTTAAAAGAACTGGAAGATACCTTTGTAGTGTTTTCAAAATATTACTCATTGATACTTTTATCAAAAGCATTTATTAGTGCTTAGAAATGTGAAGATTTATTAACCCAGTGCAGGCTATTGAAGTTTTTGAAGATAAGGCTCAGGAATCTGCATTTTCACTAGGTTACTCAGGGGATTGTGATATATTTAAAGCTAATTTAATTAGTAATGCGCTTGCTTTATTTTTAGAATACCTCTGAGGAACAGAAGGGTGAAGTGACCTGCCCAAAGTAGCACAGTATGTTAATAGATATTCCTATGTGTACTTATTCCAAAACATGAGCTTTTTGCCTACACATTGTTTTAAACCTTTGTGCATTACCTCTAAATACCTCTTTACTTATTTATTATTTATTTATAATTAGTCATTTAATCACTGTAACGAATAATTAAAGGATTGAGTTAAAATATGTTTTTTTGTGGGCACTAAAGAGAGCAATGTGGACAAAAAGAGAATAATAGAAGAACATGCAGCATGTGGTCACCAAGCATGCACATTTCAGTGCTGTGACACCACTGTTAGAAAATTTGCCTCCTCACCCTCACATGAGAAAACTGCAATTCACAGACTCTCTTGCAGATAAAAACTACAAATGAAATATAAGAATCATTTGGGAGAAAGTAGAGGCAGTAATTGGACAGGGAGCAGCTTGGTAGGGAGATGCATCCTGTTTATCCTTCTTTCTGTTTTGCCCTTCCTCCTGCCTGTAATAGCAAGATTATAGTGACAGCTGCATCTGCTTTGTTTTGATCAAGACAATATTGAGATTAAAAACCACATGTTAATAGCAGAGGGTCAGTAAAATGGAAAGATCCCTGGATAAGAATGTTACAGATCTTCCTGATCAGTGCTACTCTGCCTACCTTTTCTGAAGTTTCATAATAAATGAAAATAAAATTTCCTCTTGCTCAAAGAACTGTGATTTCAGACTTCTTCATAGAAACCTCACCTTTAGCTGCAATTGTTAGGAAAATGACTTGGGCCAGGCAGCATATTTCATCCTTACCCATAGTGACTGGTGCAGCAATTAGCAATATTAAACTACCCAGGTGAATAAAATATAACCTTAGTCTCTCTGAGAGTGGGACCTGATGCTAGTGATCAGGTGAGGACAGTCGAGTATTCATCTTTTCCTAGAACCTGGCACCTTGCTGTGAGCTTTTGTTCCTGGAAGACTCAGAAAAAGCTTTCACCACATTCATAGAAACCTCAAATTCTAAAACCCTATCCAACAATCCCCCAAAGTACTATAATCACCGTTCAACTAACACGTAAAAACAATCTCTTTTTCCCTAGCTGAACATTGTGTAGCAATATTTTCTCAAAAACTGTACCTTAGTGGGCCATTCTCTTCTGCTACTTTAGCTATTGAGTCTATAATATGGCTTTGTTAGCCCCAGAATATGTCTCCATATCATAATCATTGCTTTAATAAATGGGATAACACAGGGTGTATGTGGGGTAAGGTTTTACTAGGCCTAAGAGAGTTATTCATTTTATATATATATATATATATATATATATATATATATATATATATATATATATAAAGTGAATTCAAGACTGAAAAACGTAAACCTCTTTTCACAGCAGAAATATACCAATTTGAAAAATACAAACTAGGGTGTTTCCATAATCAAAAGTCTAACTCCAGTATTTATCATAATTCCAGTTCCTTAAATAGAAGTATTTTGTGTGGTTAGGTTGATTTGAAAGATAATCTTTTGCCCTGTAGGGACATATCATAGTCCCTTTTTTTCCCTGTGGAATAGTATGAAACACATATACTATTTTATAACCTTGTTTTAAGGGCAAGTCCTTTAGGTATTCTAAAATTTTAAGAACATTTATTGTGCTAATTTGGTAGCATTCTGGGCAGGAAGACTGGTAAAATATTAGGGACTAGAAATAAAGAAATACAAATTCAGAAAAAGTTAAGGAACTCATTGTCAGTTTTTAAAAATTTACCTGCATGTGAAAGTAGCAGTATTTGCTTTTTGTAGCAGTATACAACCAAATAATATTTCAGAATGAATTTAATATTCATGAAATTTATGATTCCTACAAAAATTATTTGAAGTTTTTGGAACGTATTAGGATGAGAAACATGGTAAGTTACACAAACAGATAAATCTACATGTTAATATTGATGTTCTTTCCACCTTGTTTCTCTTTTAGTTCAAGAAAAATGGAGAGATTACAAGATAACCTGTGAACTGCCCCTAAGTTGCCACTTATTTTCTGTAGACTTAATCAGTTGTTCATCCTAATTCTGTAGTAAATGTTTGAGGTTCTCCTTTAAAATGCAGAACCACTGAAAGTGTATGGTACAAATGCCAATTATCATTTCTTTAAGCATTATCAGAGTAAGTCAAGGATAGAGTGTAGAGTTTTTCCTGGTACTTTTGATTTAGGTAGACTCTAAAGCAAACCTAGGAAACACTGCTTTCCTATATCATAACATCAGTGTATTTGAAAATATAAAAACACTTAAAATGCCTACAAGGTTTAGTACAGCAAACAAGCAAGCCAGGAGCACGATATTGATGCACCCACTCAATCCCCACCCTGTTCTGTGTCAGCTGGGTATTATGCCACCTTGTGAGTGAAAGTCATAATTATGAATCCTGTGGAGTCATCCAGTCCTAACATTTTTGTTGAGTTATGTAACCCTCCACCCTCAGGTGGCACCCACATTCTATCATAAATTTGCCTTCAATGTTTATCACACAGATGGACATTTTGTGGCTCTCTCTCCCTAATACCACATTTCCTTTCAGGACACCAGTGAGTTAATTGAATAAATGGCAAAGATCTTGCCAAAATCTGAGAAATTTTCCTCTGACCTTGCAAGTAGTTCTAAGTGTAATCTCATTTAAATAGTCCAAAAGCTTTTAGGTAAATACAGCTTGACAGATAAATGGTATGGGGTGGGTAAGAACAAAAGCCCTGTGAAAGACCAAGTAAAGTGAATTTTTTTTCTCTAATAATTATTTTCCTCAAACAAGTCAGTCATGTTAACTCTTAGTTGTCAAAGGTGTTATTGTTCACAATGGTACTTATCTGTTAAAGGGTTTTGATTTACACATGTTCTTCTTCATGTGTGTTAGTTCTGCATGTATGTAAAATATCTCAGGTGGCTTGTGAACAGAATGACTGTGGACAAAACCTAAGCAGGGGACATGGTCCCCATGCGGAGGACATTGCAGTTACTAGTTGCTGAGTACTTTAAATATGCGTGTACCCTTCAATGTTAGAGGTGCTTGTTTCTCACCCTTCATGTTTATCAGTTATAGGAAGATCAGCATCTCTGCCTTGACAAGAAAATACAGCCTCTCTTTGCTCTGGAATATACTACACTTTAATACTTCCATTATACTAAGTTAGTAGGGAAGAGATTTTAAATCTCTGATGCCAAGTGTTTTTTAACCTTTCTGCAGGTGTTTTTTGCTTCTCAGAATTTCCTTCCTCGCTAATCTTATTTCAGCATCCCACATAATTAGAATTTTACAAATTCTGACTGTTCAATCCTCTCTTCCCTCCTCTATGAAATGTGCTTACAGGCTGAGAAATGAAGGTGGGCTCCCTGTGTTCATGCTTTGAATCTAAGGAAGGTTAAATACGTTAACTGGGGAAGTGTCTGAACACACCTCCATTTCAGTACGATCCTCAGTTGGTACATTTCCCTTGAGGTTGGCAGAGAGATGTGATTATAAATTCTTTAACCTGTCCATTTTCAACCTAAAATTTTGCCCCATCAACACCAGAGCTTTTAGAAGAATGCATATGACAATTTAGCTGAGTATTTGCTGTCTGGTGATAGTTCATATCATGTGCTGGTATTCTTACCCGAAATGAATATATGTTCATTTAAATATCCACATCTATGAAGCAGGGCATGAGATGGGACCAAGTAATTAGATTGAGGACATATACAGATATATTGTGATTTTCTTTTGTGTATGTGGTGCTAGGAATCAGACTCAGGGCCTTGTGCTTGTGAGGCAAGCACTCTAACCACTGAGCTAAATCCCCAGCCCAGTTGATTGGGATTTTGAAAGCATCAGGGCATTGGAATACGTGTCCAAATCTACTTTAAGAGGGTTTCTCATAAGTATAATAAAGAAAACTTTGGTTATGGTTTAAATTATTTTTAAATTCAGCAAAGGAACAGGATTTTTTTTCCTAGAGCTGTGATTTGAATGTATGTGTTCCCCCAAAATTCCTATGTTGGATTTAACATCCACATGGAGTGGTATAAGAAGCAGGGCCCTGGAGAGGTGATCAGACTATCACGATGCCTTTCTTCTGGATAAGAGTAATGCTCTTGTCAAAGGGCTCACAGAAGCAAGTGTGTCCCGTTTGACCTTCTGCCGTGTGAAGACGTGCAGAAAGCACCATCATCTGTGAGAAACACCTTCACGTAGAGCACAGATAAATAGATAAGCTTGACTTTATGGTCTCTTGGTTCTAAACGTTGTCTTCTCTATTTTACCTTTCAGAATTTGTTGCAGTTAGTTAAGGCACTATTCCCGTACAGCTACTCTTTAAATGTAAGTCATTTCCAAACAGGTACTGAATATTACCACATGTATTAGTTTCTTATATTTTTGGCAGAGACCTTCTTGTTATATAGGTAAAAATCTCAGCATTTGAGAATTGCTGGAAAAGAAGGAAAACAGCTTGCTCTCGAGGGAGATTCTAGGTAACTTCAGAACAAAGCAGAATAGGGGTGTTTAGTTCAGAGAAAGGAGAAACAGAGCTGCCTCAGCTGTGGCCTGTTTTAGCATTTCTCAGGGCTGCCCACACACAGTTTTTAGTCAGTGACTCATGGATTTCCATTCTTCCAAGTGTGATGCTGTTTTTGCCTACCTTAAGAATTTCAGCAAGCAGTTTTTACTTGTGAATATTTTTACAGTGAGCAGAGGTTTTTAAGTATATGTATTTGTATTATGGGTATTTTTGGCACCTGGTGAAATAAGTGTATACACTTTTTTGAATAATGTTATTAAAGGTATAAAAACTAAAGAAAAACTAAGTGAAATTCTCAAAATATCATGAAAGTAGACTTGTGACATAGCTTTATATATATAATATATATAATATATTATAGAATATATATAATATATATAATATATTATAGAATATATAGAATATATATAATATATTATAGAATATATAGAATATATATAATATATATTATAGAATATATATAATATTCTATATAATATATATTCTATATAATATATATTATAGAATATATATAATATAATATATAATATATAGAATATATTTTATATATTCTATATAATATATAGAATATATATTATATATATATAATACAATATATAGAATATATATATAATATATATCGGGGGCTGTGGATTTAGCTCAAGTGGTAGAGCGCTTGCCTAGCAAGCGCAAGGCCATGAGTTCGATCCCCAGCACCCCCCAAAAAAATATATATATATTCAACACGTTTAATCATAGGGTATATTGCTACCTCGTATTACTGGTGAACATAAATAACATTTTGAACTATTTGCACAGCATTAATGTAACATTAAAATATCTCTAATTTGTCTTAGTGATAGACCCAGTTCACTGCCTTCATTCCTAGTTGAAGGAGAGGCTAAATTAGCTGCAGTTTAGTTGGGAAAAACGGTTATATTTATTCATTCAAGCACCTGAATGCTGTCCATGGTCTTACTGGTGGCCTTCATTCTCCAGGCTAAAAATTCTTGCTTATATATATTATAATAAATAAGATACAACAAGATTTAGTTTTACATATTAAAAATAGTATTGATATATTTGTCAGAAGTTGTTACAACAGAAACACTGTCTTTGGGATGATATTTATGTAGAGAATTTAGGACCAGATTTATTTATTTATTTATTTATTTTTTATCTTAGAGTAGACTCTAAGATTGATGTCTGTTTTGGTCAGTACTTTATCCTCAGCACATGGTTCTTGACACTTAGTAAGTACTCAAGAAATATGAATTGAATGAAAGAATTAACAGATGGACATTTGTTGATATATGCATAATTCTTTATTTAAAATGGAATTTTTTGGGGGGGTTTGAGGACAAGCTCTCTCTCTGTTAATTCAGGTTGGCCTTGAACTCCCGGCAATCCTCCTAACTCAGCCTCCCAAGTGCTCAGAAATGCAATTCTTGACACTTAATTTAAATGAGTCCCCTGATTCATTTTATCTTCGTGTTTGTTTTATACTAATTTTATCTTTCTTTTTTTTTTTTTTGCAAAATAAGTCACTTTATCACTAAAAATCAACTTCGTTACAGTAAGTCCCCAACTTATGAACATTTGAGTTGCAAACTTTCACAGATGTACTGTGTAAGACTTAAAAACAAATCTGACTTGTAAACAATTCTCCTGGAACAGAACTCATCATGAGTTGGGGACTTACTGTATTATGCTATGTATTAGTCACTTTCCTGTTGCTAGGACAAATATTGACCATCTGCAATCTAAGGGAGGAAAGGTTTATTTGGCTCACCGTTTCTAGTAGTTTCAGTCCATGGTAGGCTGGCTCCAAAGTAGAAATAGCATGGTGGAGGGCATAGTGAAAGAAAGCTGTTCAACACAAGGCCCTCAGGAAGCAGTGAGAGAAGGGAGGAGCCTGGGACAAGAATAAACACTTCCAGGCTATGCCCTCATTGATTCACCTCTTCTGACCAGGTCTCACCTCCAAAATACACATTCAACTATGATAGATTTATCCACTGATCAGTATAGCCCTCCAGTTACCTCATCACCTTCCAGAAGCTTACATCTGAACACAATAGAATTTTGCAGGCGGATGTTTTAGATTTAAACCATAGCATCTGACCCTTGCCCCCGAAAGTCTCATGTTCATCTCATTATGAAAAATGCATTTAGTACATGTTTAATAGTCATCAAATTTTCAACTCTTCCAGCATTTCTGAAAACTGTAAGTCCAAAATCTCCCTCGAGACTGAAGGCAAACCCTTATCTGTGAGCCCCTATAAAAATAAAAAAGAGAGTTAAATACTGACAGCATGTAGTGGTGCAAGGCAAGCATCATTGCTCCTAAAGGGAAAAGTAGAGGAATGGAAAGGAGTGGGACTCAAGCAAGACCAAAGCCCAGTGGGCAAACATTAAGTCCTTCATGTCCAGGACTCAGGGCAAGTTATGGCAAGATGTGAGGTTCAGAGGTCTTGAGAAGCCTGTGTCTAGAGCCTTACTAGTTGTAGTCCATGTGACCTCTCTCTTGGTTTGGTTCCACTTGCTGCTTGTAGTTTTCCTCAACAGACATTTCATGTTTCTGGCATCTCCAGTGTCACTTTGTGTTTCACCTCCACAGGTTTATATCCTGCCCTTGCAGTGGCACATTGGCTGGGTTCCTAGGCCTTTAGAAATCTCAGTGGAAGCCAGCAATACTCATGCCACAGCTGAATGTTTCCTTAAAATTTGTTCTGCCAGATCAGTCAGTCCATGCCCTTAAAGTCACTTTTCTATGAAGTTTCAGGACATGGACGAGTGTATACAACTTTTTTTTTTTTTGCCAGAGTGTAACACACAGAAAATATATAGTGGATGGTAAAACATTATTGAGCCGTTCTACAATAAAAGGACAGTCGTAAATCCTGAAAGACTTCTGTTCCTGAAAATAACAAAATATACCTGACTTTCCATTTCAAAAGTCCTATCGAAAATTTATATTCACATAAGAGTTCCTACTTCTAGGGAACATTGGGAACATGTGTAAATATATGTTGACATATTTGCTGTCTGAAAAAATGTCCAGATTTGTTGGGTTTGCAGATTTCTGTGATACATAGTCTCTACAAATGCAAATGGCCAATTTCAAGAGTCATGGTGACTATACTAACAGTCAAATTGGAAAAAAAATACTCATAATATGAATTCATATTTCTTTATTTTGAGGTAGAAAGGAGACTTTAGCAGGATCTATCTTGTCCAATTTTTTTCCTATAATTTCTTTATACTGTATGTACTTTTTTGGTTTTCTTGTGTAGGGAATTGAATCCAGGGTCTTCACACTGAATTACATCCTTGTCTCTTCTTTTTTTTTTTCTTTTTTTTTTTTTAAATTTAAGACAGGTTCTCACTATATTGCTCAGGTTGGTCTTGAACTTGCAGTATTCCTGCTGCAGCTCCTAGAGTGCAGGGATTATAGATGTGCCCGAAGAGTTCTTTCATATAAAAAGTACTTTGGACTTTTAAGTGGGCCGTCATTGAGTTCGTTATAATGTCCTTTATAATAAATAATGTGCCTAATTATGAGCGTTTTATGTCGAGAGTCTTTTACAATGGGTAGTGTTTGATTTTAGGTGGAGATCAAATTTTATTTTAGTTGGGGGACTCATTAACAGAAGAAATCCTTGATAAATTCATATTATATTGAAAGCAAAAATTTGGGATAACTGGGAATCTACTTTTCAGTAATTTAAAATGTTATTGAATATAGCTAAAATGAAAATGATAGTGAATAAAAACAAAGAGGAAAGTGAGGGCATTTTTTTCTTAGCTGGTAGAAAATAAATCTGGTGGGTTGTTATTGTTGATGAAGACTTCTTAAACAAATCTGGCTGATGATTTTTTCTACTATGGGTGCTAGCCTGGTTTTCAAAATATTACAGTGCTGTCTTGGTCTTTTGCTCTTTTCTTCTTTTAAAATTCCATACTCCTGCCAGATTAATATTTGTAAAAGTCTGTTTTAAATTTGCTGCTCATATGCTCAGAGAGGTTTAGTATTTCACACTGCCTACAACACATAGTCCAACATTTTAGCTCTGTACTCCCTTGAACGATATGACTACTCCTTCCTTCTTAACTTTCCAGTACTGCTTTGCATGAATGCATGTACTTTTTCCTCCCCGCAGTATCATCTTCCTGATGCTGAAGTATGTTTTATCTGTCTGTGATATTCTGAAGATAACTAGAAATACTGTGTATTTGAACCTGAATGCTTTCTCGAAACATACTTTTGTACACATATTAAGGTAGTCTAAATGTGTTTTAAGGACTTTGGTTGCACGGATCACATTTTCCACCCTTTCTTTTGCACCTACTGGACAACTTGCTTATCTTGCAGATAGTGGTGGTGAAAATACAGCTGATAAATGAATTAAGTGGAAGAAGTCAAGAAATACTCAGTTGAGTGTTATGAAAATAGAAGTAGTTGTAACTCTGCTAATATCTTATTATCATGTAAGTTAAGTAACTTCTTTGAGCTACAGTGTTCTCATTATAAACAAGGAGAGAATTACTGTAGCAATCTCTATTGTCTTTTTTTAAACTTAGGGTATAATTATCTGGGACAGGGTCTAAGCTCATTAATGTAAATGGATCATTTATTATGACTATTTGTGTCCCTACTACAAACTTACTGTTTTATTCCTTTTTAGTTTTTAGGACCTCACATGCTCAGAAATGGCATGGTAATAATTCTTAACTCACAACACACAGTCATTCTTGCTTTGTAGAGGTCTCTTCTTTTGTTAAAATGCGTTATATGATTTTTTCCTTCAGTTGGTAAACTGAAGTATAGATTGAAATATGAAAATAAAGCTTAAAACAATAAAAGAACAAATAAAATATTATTTGTGAACTGGGGTAGTATATATTTTAGATTTACAAAGAAGTTAGAAAAAATGATGGATTTAACTGCACTGTTATTTTAGATATTATTTTCTTTTCTCCAAGCTGTGTAAAATGAATCAGCATAACATGTCCCAAGCTAGATTGCATTATTCTACCTAAATTTTCATGCTCACAAATTATCAGCAAAAACATCTTCTCTGCATTTCTTTTCACTTTCACCTCCAGCACCCAGTTACTCAGAAAGTTGTGTGTCTGCCATCAGAGATGTTTCTGGGTGTTTTCATTTCTAATCATCTCCTCTGGTAACACACTGCTCAAAGACACCGTCATGTGTTTTAGATTAGTTAAATGCAGTGATATTTTGGTTTTTCTGTCATCCATTCCTGAGTCAAATTAGATGCAACTCATGAGCTTGCTTGTTTATTTAGCATCAGCTAATTTGAAACGTGTTTTACTATTTGCATTCAGAATGTTTATAATAAAAGAAACAGACTTTAAAAAGAAGTATCTACATTTTGAAGAGCTGAAATGAATTTTATAATGAATCTATCTTATCCAGTTACTGCCTTTATAGAAAATTTCTCTTTAGCTCAGATTTCTTTGAGTTACTAAAATACAGCCACATAAAATTCAGATCTTTCCACTGGGCACTTTTATTTTTCTCTCACAACAGCAATCTTTGTATTATGTCCTTTCTAAGCAAAAGTCACTAGTATTTAATGATTAATTCTTTATAGTTTTAGTTAACTATAATGGCCAAAAATAGCAAGGTACTCAGTATATATTCAACAGTAGGTAGCAAGTGGCTTCACTTATTTATTATGCATATCAATTAGGTCATGAAGCCACAAATTCACTGAATAATAATTTCTTCTGGTCTTTAAGTTTTTTAATGCTACATTTAAGTGTTAACATTCAAAAGAAAACTAAAAACTGAAGACAAATGCTGTTTGAACTGATTTTAAGATATGGGATATCTGCACAATTGGAAATCCTAGGGAAATTTAATATCCAGCTTTTATTTCAAGTAATACGGTAGCAAATATTAATTCATCCTATACCATTTCAGATTATCATCAAGAGCAAAACAACACATGCTGTATTTATTTAGGATTGCCATCTACAGGGAACTATGAGGAACAGTATTTTAGATGTCTTCAGCTATGGAAAGATGGCATATTTGCCTTATCTGGTATACATTACGTTAGTTTGGTTGTTTGGTCAATGGTAATTTTCTTAGTTATCCTATACAGAAGCAGCTGAAAAACTAACCCATTGTAAAATTTTGTGCTGCTTTCTTTCTTTTATGTTAAATAGAAAAATTCCTTAAATTACAGTTCTGTAAATGTGTGCCAAAGATGCTGCTCAGGTACCGCCTTTCCCTTCTCTAGTTCATATTAGGCTTTATTTAGAATCGGCCAGTTTGATGGTTAATCTTGAGTATCAACTTTATTGGCTCGAGAGATTAATAAGGCAAATTTCTAAATGTGTGTGGTGGGGCATGGGGCATATTCTTGGGTGCTGTATCTGGTCTTTGGCCCCTTCCTCTTCAACACCTTCCTGCTATGTGCTACTCCCCAGCTGCCATGATGTGATCTGTTCCACCATGCCCTTTTGCAGTGGTGTTCCTGCCTTGTAGCCAGCCGACCATGGACTGAAACCTCTGAAACCTTAAGAAATAGTAAATCTCTCTTCCTTTAACTTTTGGGTGTTGGGTATTTTTCCCCCAGCAATGGTAAAGACCCAATACAGTCAGTAATTTATTACAGATCATTCCCTCTTCTGCATTTTTATCTTTACATGCCTTTTAATTTTGCCATATACATTTGCCATTGTATTTTCTTTCCTTTCTATTAGATTTTAATTTCAATTTATTTTTAACTGATACATATAAAAATTGTACCTATTTAGGCTATACTGTATGATATTTCAAGACATATACACCGCATAGTGTTTCAGCTATTTAAACATATCCATATCCTCAAACATTTATAATTTTGGGGGGAGGTAGTGGAGAATGAACATAGGTTCTTCCGGTGACCTACATCCCCTGCCTTTTCTGTATTTGTTGAGACAAGGTCTTACTAAGATGCTAGTTTTCCCAGGCTGGAGTCCAACTTGCATTGAATTTTTAGATTGTTTTGGACAGTATAGATGTTTCAACACAATTCTTTCAATCCATGAACATAGAATACCTTTCCTTTTTTTTCATTCTCAGTAGTTTTTTCATCAATATTTCATAATTTTCATTATAGAAATATTTAACCTTTTTGGTCACATTTTTTTCCCCCTTTGAACTATTTAAAATGAGATTGCTTTATTGATTACTAGTTCTGGTAATTCACTACTTACATATTAAAAAGCTGTTTTTATGGATTTTGTTTGTGTCTATAACTTGACTGAATTAATTTATCATTTTTAACTTATTTTGTGGAATCTTTGGGTTTTTTATATTTAAGGTAAAGTTATCTTCATACAGTGACAATTTTCTTTTTTTCCAGTGCGAATGATCTTTATTTTATTTTATTTTTTCTTTTCCTTGCCTGCTTGCTCTGATTAGGAGTCCAGTAAGATGTTGAATGAAAGTAGCAAAATTAGGCTTGCTTGTTTTGTTCCTGATATTAGAGAGAAAATTTTCAGATTTTCTCCATTAGGTACAGTGTTAACCATTGGCTTATTAATATGATCTTATTACTTATTCTGTGGTGTGTTCTGTGTCTAATTTGTTTAACTTTTTTAAGATGAAAGGATATTGTGTTTTATCAAAGGCCTTTTCCACAGCTATTGACAGGATCATATGATTTCTGTACTTCTTTCTGTTGATGCTATATTTCACTTCTGTTGGTTTATGTATATTGAATCATTCTTGCATCTCTAGGGTGAGCACTTCATCATGGTGAATAATCTTTTTGATATGCAGGAGTATTGATTTACTGATACTTTCTTGAGAATTTTTGTATCTGTGATGATCAGTGATATTGGCCTGTAAATTTTTTTTCTTCCTGTGTGCCTGTCTGATTTTGTTATCAGGGTAATTCTGGTCTCACAGAATATGTTTGGCAGAACTCCTTCCTATTCAGTTTTTTGGAATATTTTAAGAATAAAACTTAAATTTTTCTCTGAATGTTTGGTAGAACTCAATGGTGAAACTCTGATCTTGGGTTTATCTGTGATGGGAGACTTCATCACTGATCTTCTTACTTGTTATCGGCCTCTTCAGTTTTCTTATGTGATCACAAATTTGCTGATTTCTTTTAAGTTATCTTTTACATTTATTGGTGTATATTTGTTCAAAGTAATCTTTAATGATCCTTTTTGTTTCCATGGTGTCAGTTGTAATGTGTCCCATTTCATCTGTGATTTATTTGAGTCCTCTCTTTTTCTTAGGATTGTTAAGGTTTCCTTACTTTTGTTTATCTCTTTGGAAGTAACTCTTCATTTATTTGACCAGTAGTATTTTTTATTCTCTATTTCATTTCTTTCTTCTCTGATCTTAGTTACTTCTTTTCTCTAGTTTTTTTGTTTTGCTTTAGTGTTGTTTTTCATTTTCCTTGACACGCAATGATAAGCTGTTTAAGATCTTTCTGCTTTTTTGATGTAGGAATTGATTGCTGTAAAGCTCCCTCTGAGTACTGTACTGCTTTTTCTCTGTATTTCTAGAAATATATTGTATCTCATTTTTTTTTGATCCATTGTTTTTTAAGGGAAGAAAGTTTTATTTGGCTCACATCCATTTTTATTTGATCCATTTTTGATGCATGAAGTTTACTAATTTCCTACTTTGATCAGTTGGTCTTTAAAAATTAACCATTTAATTTTCCCGTACTTGTGCATTTTTCAATGATTTTTCTTGTTATTGATTTCTAGTTTTATTGCATTTTTGACTAGAAAACACATTTCCTTTGATTTTAGGTTTTAACAATTTTTTGATACTTGTTTTGTGGTCTACCTTGTAATCTGTCCTGGAAAATGTTGCATATGCTCATGAGAAAAAAACATTCATTGAACTGCTGTTGGGTGGAATATCCTGTAGTTAGCTATTAGGTCTAGTTGGTCTCAAATTCAGTTTATCTCTGCTGTTTCTTTCCCAGTTTTTTCTCTGAATTATCTCTCCATTGCTGAAACTGTGGTATTGTAGTCCTGATGAACTGTTACTGCATTGGAATCTGTCTCTTCCTTCATTTGTATTCATATGTGCTTTGCATACCCCACCCTGAGATTGTGCTGTCTTTATATTTTTAAAGGATGGCTTTACTTAGTGCTGTACCCTTTGTTCAAAAATTTCCCCTTAAGAACTATGAAAATTTCATGCCTTTTTCCCTAGCCTGTAAAGTTTCTGTGAAGTCTGCTACCAATCAAATTGGTAGTCTCTCTCTCTCTCTCTTTCTCTCTCTTTTCATGCTGCTTTGAGCATTTTTCTTTAGTGTTATCCTTGAGAGTTTGGTTATAATATCTTGGCATATAAACTTACTTGAGTTGAATCTGACTGGTACCTTTGATTTTCTTACATGTAGATTTTTGTGTCTTTCTCTGGGTTTAGAACAGATACTTACTTTTTCTTACTACTTTTTAAGATGTACTTTCTACCTCTTTGGCTTTCCAAAGTCCATTTTAGGTCCCAATAATTTGAATATTGTTCTTTTAATGATAACCTAGTGTTACTGTTTCTCAATTCCTGTTCATTATTCTTCCATTTTTCCTTCCAACTATGTTTTCCATTTATGAGCTCACTATGTTTTCTTCTGTTAATTCTGCTCTATGATTGATGTCTTCTGTTGCATTTCAAATATCATTTTTTAGCTTACGATTATTGTATGATTTTTATAAAACTACTTCCATCTCTATTAATTTTTTCTGTTGAGTATGGAATTGTTTTTCATTGTTCTCTTGAAGCCTTTGAATATTTATAAAATGGCTTTTAAAAGTTCTTCATGCAGGTTTTGTTAATATTGGTTACTGTTTGGTTGGTTTCTGGTACTTTATTTCAAATGCTAGTTAAAATCATTATTTTCTGAATGCTCTTCATGCTTCATGCATTGTCATTTGGGCAATGAAGGATTAGGTATTTATTCTAGTCTCCTAAATTGACTTTGTGTCTTTGTGTCTTTGTAGAAACGAAAGCCCACTAATTATTTTCTCTGAGCCTTTAGTCACTTCCTTGAGTTTACAGCCAGAGGGTGCCCTAATTCCGTATTTGCCTAGTCTATTGTTGATGTGTTTTCCTTGTTTCACCACTAGAGTATGAACTAACCCAGATTTGTTCTAAATCTTGCTTCCTTAGCTCTTGTGCCAATGGAGTGATGCACAAATAGCTCTTCACATTGAGGGTCTAGAGAATCTTACTCAGCTGCCATTATGTTGTGCCGGCTTAGATAATTTTATTTTCATTAATCATATATTTTTTTAGGTCAAGTGTTTTCTTCAACAACATGCATTGAAAAATACTTTGGGCTTATATTCAGGTTTCAGATTTAAGTTTCGGTTCTGTTATTTTCTATGTAAACTTGGGTGAAGAGCAATCTCTCAGGGGTGTCAGTTTTCCCTTGTGCTGCCACATTTCATTATTATGTGGGGTGAAAGATATGGGGTGAGACAATTTTTGCAAGCTATGGAAAACTAGAATGGCATAAAAATGTTTTTATTATTTTTCTATAAACCCCTCAATGAAGTACAGAAATCAGAAAAAGAATTCAGATATTGATTAAATAAACATAGAAGTTTTCAAGTCTTGAGGAAAATTGGAAAGAACTGATGTTATCTCTAGTGTTTCACTGAATTTCTGAAGTATGCAGTGAGGTTATTTAGGCTAATTAATTTTCTCTATCAAGTACTCATAGACTATGGACAAGAAGAACAGAATGTAGTTAAGTTTCAAGCTCTTGAATTTTCTTCACTGAACTCCAACATCTGTTTCCAAACTTATCTGGGTACTTGGGAATTATTCATTTAAACATTAGGGCTACTGTAGTCATTATTTATCTTCCTGATTTAAGAAATTCAACCACAGTTCCTTCCAGACCTCAAAGGGACATTTGTTGCCTGAATTTAGAGCTCTGTAATAAGAAAGTAGCTAAGTGACTACACAAAAAGTTTAGCTGTGTTACTTTTCTTCTTTAGTGACGATAAGTCACGTTCACCACTGAAAATGAATGGAAATTTTTCCAGCTGCAGAAACCAACTTATCTTTGATGCTAGGTAGGTCAAATAAATAGGTATAACACATTCAGCAATTCTGGCCTCATGTACCTTACCAGCATGCGTTTACAATCTATTCTTACCCTTTGTCAGCTAATGTTACAACTGTGCTTTCAGATTTTTATGTAAACTAAAACATAATATCCAGGTGAGAAATGTGATAAATCATATTTTATGTGTAATGTAACGTATTTTTTTAAAGTCACATTAGAAACATAGCATTCTTAAAGTATTTTCTCATTAAAACTAATTTTCAAATTAATTAAAATGATTAAAATAACTTTATAATGTGCTGTTATGGAAAATCAAAGTAGTGCCTCTATAAAATATCACTCTCTTAAATTATGACTCATTATTTCCTGATACATTAGGTAGTCAAGACATGACTTGATTCTGTATTCAATATGACTTGAAAATATGAAACTAAACAATTACAACGTACCCTATCTCACTAAGCCAGTGGGAGAGGCTCATTATCCAAGAATAAACTTATGAGTCTGTGGTCATGCTCCAAAAAGAACTGAGACTGAGTTTAGACCTTCAGAAAATTCAGTCACTCGTCTTTGGAGTTTCAACACCATGAACAGTACAATTTCCCAAGATTGACATGGGGGAGGGGACTGAAGAAAATCAGTGAGAACTACAGTTGTCGCTCAAGGAATTCTATTTTTGTGTTATCTGTCCAATTTACTGAAAGCTGAGAGACAATGTAAGAAAATGTATTAACTTTATAATTAGATAATATTCAAGCCAGCTTTAGGATCTTATCCATTTGGTCATCTGTGTATTCGTTAATTCAACAAGAAATTACTGGTTATCAATTCTTATTCTAAGCCCTATTCTGTGTACTCAGGTTTTCTGTAGTAAGTGAAACAGATACAGTGCCTTGCTACTGGGTGAATCTAGTGGTGAAGCAGGCAGTAAAATTCTCCTGTAATGCAGAAAGTATATAGCCATAGTTGCAGTAAGTAGGATGAAGGAAAACCGGAAGACATCATTTGACTATTAATGACTGGGGGTAAGCCATTTATCAGATTTGATATTAATCTGAGAAGAGTTACGCAGAAAGATACCTTGATGTGTTGCCATTGCCTGAATTTCAACAGCTCAACAATAACCTCTGAAATATAATTCATGGACTAGCTTTCCCACGCCCAACCCGCTACTCATGTTACGATGTTGGTATTAGGGTTATGATTTTGGCTTTGTTTTTCCTCCTGGAAATGAAGGAGAAAAACCTTGTGGTCACTGTGATCTTTGCCATATGCAATTGTGAACATGCTTGTGTCTAGATTAACTCTCATCAATAGTTTCGTGGCTTTTTAAGATAATGATAACATCTTTGCAGTGAATACTCATAAACTGCAATCCTTTCATCTCTCAAACCTTGGGATTCCATTTCTTCTGTGTTGCTTGCATTCTTCCCATGTAGGAAGTAAATTTTCTCCATGTGGGGGAAAGCACAGTTTTCATCAGTCTTCTGAAGGTCTGTACTTAATGCTGTACTCACAGTTCTCAGTCACATTTTCTCAAAGTTCATGAAGTAGAGGAAAGAAAGTCACCACAAGAAAGGTAACAATAATACATAACACATACTCATCCCAGGCATATAATTAAAATTATTCTCTGTAGAGTGTGTTTCCAACTGTCAATGTATGCTCCTATTTATAACTTAATACTTAAATTTAAGTGTTAAAGTAATTTGCTACAGTAAGTTCTGACATTGCGAGATAATTTTAAAGTCTCTGAGATGTTTAGAATGGGGTTAGAATTTTGTGAGAAAATCATTTTATACTACATTCTAGTTCTAGAAGAATAATGAATGTATTATTTTATTTATTTATTTATTTAAAACAAATAGAAAGGTTCAAGTACCCATCTTCAGAAAAGCCAGCAAGGAATAGTGAATTTAAACGTCACTATTCCAAGCACATTTAGTAATATTAAGTACAATTAATGTTTTAAATTACCATCTCTATTCCACATATTTTATTAGCTTGAGTTTTTTCCTATTACCTTCTTCCTTCTATTTTTCTTGTTCTTTAAGTTTGATGGAACATTTCAAGCTTCCTAAGACATCATGTGGAGCTCTGTTTTGTAAAGCTTGTAAGTATTCATCTATGGATATTAGGATGTGATAACATAAAAGGTGCATTGGATAAATCCTTTCACAGTACTGTTTTTCTATCTTTTATAGCTTCTGTTTGTTTTTTCCTTGGTTTTCAGGAGGAAAACAAGGCCAAAGTCATAATTTTAATACCAGTATCATGATGTGGGTAACAGGTTAGGTACGGGAATGTGTAAACCACTGGAAGGCTGTGAAGTGTTTAACTACCTAATAATAAATTCTGTGTGTATTGAAACATTGATGCATAAACTGGACGAAGTTAATTTCAAGGTGGAAGGGTGTGAATCAAGTGCAGTTAAGGCTATAGCATGGAGAGGTTCTTCAGATAGGTACTCTGGAATTACTGAGCAGTCATGTTTCCAGCTGGAGTAGATAGGTCTGTATCCTGAAAACTTTTAATTGAGTACTTTAGGTGTCATTCAGCTATTCACATTAAAATTGTATAAGGCACATATTAAATTGACAGTTACATTAATTTTGTTTTATATGCATGAATTTGACATTTTCAGCAGAATTATGTCACTTTTATCTAATTATATTTTTTAAGGTGCAATTTCAAAATACTAAAATTAGTCTTCCAACAGTTGAACTTCTTTAATAAAAACAGGGAAATTTCAGGTAACCATGACTATTCTTCATAACAAATTTTTCCTTAAAATCAACATTAATGAAATGTTCCAATTTAGAATGAGCATGAGGTCACACACTAACTTTTCACCTTTTACTACCTTAATGTTTTAAATGATGTCTTACTGAGTCAGAATTTCCATAAGAAGAGACAATTTGTATATAGCAAATTCCCAGAGTTCCCTTTTCTCAGTCAGCTTCTATTTTGCAACACTCTCCTGGGGTGGTCTAAGGCAGTGTCACTATTACCTAGATTTGTTGAGTTTTAAGCTTTGTAAATATGCTGTGATATGAACCATTTAATTTAACTTCCACAGTAACTTTCAGAGATAAGTACAATTGTTATTTTTGGGTGAGGAATATGAGTCTGTATCCCATAATAAAACAGGGCTGAGGATGTAGTTCAGTGGTAGAACATCTGTTTAGCAAGTACAAGGCTCTGGGTTTGATCTCCTAGCCACCCCCACAAAAAAAGAGATAACATACTCAAACAGTTAGGGTAACACTAATATTCAAAACTTCTTTCTCGTAAGATTCCATGCTGAACACTCATACTAATCGTAGAGTAATGTAGTTTAGGAGGCCCACAGGGGTTTCTAGATGTGAATTGCAGTACTCACCTTTTATTCAAAATTTTTTTTCTTTTGCTAAACTGCCAGGTACAAAAATTTCCCTGCAATGCACTGTGTACTAATTGCTTGCTCACTTTCTGATTTGGGGTTATACAGCCAACTATGACTGAACAGTCTCACTTTACTAAGTATGTTCCCAGGGTAGAGAAGTTCAGTGTCTGAGAAATGAAACGATTCCGAAGCTTTTGTTCTGTTTTCACATTCATTGATTTTTCTGGGTTTGTAATGAGGTGTGATTGTGGCTTTCTGTGAGATTAAGGTGATTGTTTTTTGTCTCTATTAGGTTTTCCCGATGTCTGCACTATTGATATTTTGACCAGAAAATTCTTTGCTTTGAGGGTCTCACCTGTGCAATGTAGAATGTTTGCCAGCCTCCCTGGCCGCGGTCCATTAGAAATCAGTTGTTACAAAAATACCTCCAGGCATTGCAGATGTCTCTGGAAGAGGTGCAAAACTGACCCCTATTTAGAACCTCTGATCTATGTAAACACATCCCAGAGATGAAAAATTTCCCTATTTTATGGAAAGCAAACAAATTCTTGGTCTTTTTTTTTTTTAATAATTAGCTTCCTGATTTCATTGTTAAAGAGTAACTCCTAAGTAACCACCATTCTGTGCTTTTAATTCCTTTTAGATACATAAATTGAAGTTATTTTGGATCACTCTTCCAGGTTTCCTAACTTCAGAAGCCAAAGACCAGGATTTAAGGAATGACTTCTTTCCTTCTCCAAAGGCTCTAATCTCTTCAGGCACTTTGGCCCGCTCATTTTAGAAATCAATTTCTAACATCAAGGACTGGAACAGGCTCTTGAAGGTATTCAAAAACATGGTGTAACTAAGTGAAGCAGTCGCATGACTTTTTAAACAGGCAAAACTACCTTCAAGCTGACTCTCCTCTCATCCCCACATTATAAAGTAGATGCTGTTTCTCTATCCCAAAGACATCTAGTCTCCCAGACTAAATGGTAAGGGGAGTTGGCCATCGGTTTTTTGTTTTGTTTTGTTTTGTTTTGTTTTTTTGTGGTGCTGGGGATCGAACTCAGGGCCTTGTGCTTGAGAGGCAGGCACTGTAATCACTGAGCTAAATCCCCGGCCCCGATCGGTTTTTATACCACAAGTGATGCAGTCTTGGGAAGGTGATCTGCTTGTAGTGAACTGCAAAAGTTCAGTGGCTGCAGACGGTGAAGGTGACAGGGAGCCACAGCCCACAGGTATGGATGTCTTCTTATGTCACAGGAAATTCACTTTGGTTCCTGGCCAGAAGCTTCCTAGTTGCCTTTGTAGAAGTCCAGTCTACTTGTTTGTTTTTGGTGATACAAAGAGCTATTTTGTTGCTGACTACAGTGGCCTTACTTAGAAGTACTTGAAATTGAGCACACACTCCTTTTGGAAAGCTATTCTGCTTTCATTTTATTAAATGATTTATTGGATATTTCCCAAAATGATTACTTAGAAATGTCAGGTAAAGGTTAATTCAATACCATGGGGCAAAGTGTTATAAGACTTGTGTGGCAGGAGGCTGATTATACCGTTTGCTTTAGGAAAGGAAAGGGAATAATTCAGTGTAACACCGTAGGTATCTGACATTTTTCAATTTGCCTGTAGATAAAGAAATACATTTTTGAGTTTTTTTTTCCCCATTTACAAAGAGTCAGAAAGTTTTTAAAAGACTATCCACACTTTGCTATTTGAAAATAATTATCGGAATAATTTAGCAATATTTTCATTTCTCCTGAAATACTATCTCCAAAAGGATTTATGCTATAGAAGAAATAAGAAGTATGATATGGAGGGCAAAGTGAAGTGCTTTTTCACAGAAATACTGTGACATAGAGTTTTTGAGTGTACAGAGACTTCGAGTCACAAAATGGGTGTTGGCTTCCTCACTCAACTTTAAGCTTTTGTTTCTGCCTCTGTAATGTGAATAATGGAGAACACAGTTACACAGTTTTTGTACACAAATGTGTCCAGTGTACATATTTTCTGATTCAAGAAATATTCATTAAGCTGTAAGTATGTGCCCAGAATGGTTTTAAGTTACAGGAATAACAAAGTGAGTGAAAGCACATCCATTCTGCCTGTGTGCAGCCTGTGAGTTGGGAAGTTTATGAGCTTGAGAAGACAGCTCTACAGGGAATGATCATACAGCCTGGGTAAAGTTTTAACTGTGATAAGGGTGGTGAAATACAGCTATGTGATGTTGTCATTTTGAGTTGCATTCTGAGTCTGAGCTATCAGGAAATGTCTCTGAGAAAGTGACTCTAGAGATTGATCTTGATGATTTCTAGAGATTAGCTAACCAGAGCTGTGAGAAATAAATTTCTGTTGTGAATTAATTTCCCAGTCTCTTGGTAATTTGTTGTAGCAGTCCAAACAAGCTAGGATTCTGAGGGAATGCTGGGAAAATGGCGAGGGGCTTCATCACATGGTGAGTGAGATCTGTGGAGGCGCCACGTCAGCAGGCTTCTGAGGGATGGAGTGAAGCTTGGTGTGGTGGAAGCCTAGAGAATGAGAGGATAGGGGGTGTGTGGTGAGGCTGGAGGAGTGTGCAGGGATCAGAGAGTACAGGGCCCATGTGCTGTGCCAGGCTGATTTCTTTTTCTTTTTGGAGTTATATTAGCATTTTAAACTCTGATTACGTTACAGTGTCAGGAAAGTAGGAGGTGCCAGGAGTTGAGGACTGATGGCATTTTGGGTTAGTAAGATAGCTGTGGAGAAGGCAATAAGTTAATGGCTTTGAGAAGGCAAAATCAATATATGTTTGCTATAATTATTGTTGTCATTGCTGTAATTTTTTTGTTGCCATGTGATCAGACTATTGTTCTTCTTCCTCTTGAGTTTCAAACAATAGATTTTCCGTGCTTAGAAAAATGATGCCCAGTTGTGTGTTCTTTGATGCTCATCACCTTTAACATATAGTCCTCATCCAGTAGAAGGGAGACAGTTTGTTAGACTTTGAGAGGCCCCATAGCAACTCTCAGATTGCACCTTGAACGTCAGTCTTTTCATGGATTCCTGGATTACAGCAGTAGCTCTGGGCCATTCTCAGGGTAGACCCAGCATCTTCCTGTAGGTTTCCCTAGCCATCTGTTCTCCTTAATTTGACATGTTTTCTTCCAGGTTCTTTATCAGTTTTGGTGATAAGTATGGATTTTAAATGCTTAATTTTTCTCATTTTAAAGGTCAAAAAATTTCATATGCCACAGAATCTGCAATCTGGGATAGCAGTAGATACCAGGCTCCTTTTAATCCTCATATTTTTGCTTTGACAATTAGTGTGTGATCTTAAACTCATATTTTTCCTGGCTTATGCTCTTTTACACACCAGGAAGATAGGGATATAAATATCTATACACTGACAGGCTATTTTGAAATTTAATCATTATATTCCTTTTCTTAATTTTTTTTTTTTACCAAGAACATATATTGGTACATTGTATACATAATGATCATAATGATCATACTCAACATGGTTATTTTGTACCTGTACATGATATAGCTTGGTTTCCCCCCCTCTTCCCCTCCCCTCCCTTCAATTCCCTCCTTCCCTATTTGCAGCAGGTTTTTTTACCTTTTTCCTTTTTTTCCCTTTCTCCTTTCTTTGCTTTTTCCCTTCCTTCTTTTTTCCCTTCTCCTTATCTAGTTCTCCTCTCTTTTGAATACTATCTTTTTTGTTTTACATAATATCTGTTATACCTCTTTGTCCTTGTTTACACTTACGGTTTCTCATATCAGAGAAACAATTCAGTGTTCAATGTCCTCAAGGTGCATCCATTTACCTATAAATGTCTCTAGTTTGTCCTTTTTTATGGCAGAGTAGTACTCCATTGTGTAGGAAAACCACATCTTTTTTAGCCATTCATTAGTTGTTGGGCACTTAGGTTGTTTCCAAGACTTAGCTATGACAAATTGTGTTGCTATGAACATAGTTGTGCATATATTGCTGTGGTGTGATGATTTTAATTCTTTTGGGAAGATACCAAGCAGAGGAATAGCTGGGTCAAATGGAACCTCTAGTTGTAGTTTTCTGAGGAATCTCTGTAGTGATTCCCACAGTGGCTGGATCAGTCTACATTCCCACCAACAGTGGAGAAGGGTTCCTTTTTCCCTGAAGCCCCGCCAGCATTTGTTATTGGTTGATTTCTTAATAATAGCTGTTCTTTCTGGAGTGAGATGGAATCTTAGCATTGTTTTGATTTGCATCTCTTGAATGACCAATGATGTTGAACACTTTTTCATGTATTTATTTGCTATTTTTTTTCTTTGTCTGTGAAATGTTTATTCATTTCTGATGCCCATTTTGGGATAGGGTCTTTAAATTTGAGGGGTTTGATTTTTTTGAGTTCTTTATATGTTCTAGATATTAGACCTTTGTCTGAAGGACAACTGGCAAAAATTTTTTCCCGATCTGTGGGTCTTTGCCCTGCTCTATTGGTGATTTCTTTTGCTGTGCAAAAGCTTTTTAATAGGATGTGGTCCCAAGCACTGATTATGAACATTTGAGTGCCACATATTTATTTTACATATATTTAATAAGCATATACTAACTTCCTAGACCTGCTGTGTGTAGATTGGACCATGAAAAACAGAGTCAATTCAAGTTCCTGACTTCTAAAAGACCACACTATATTAGAGGATTTGACTTTTAAATTGTATAAAATCTTTCTTTTTTTCCATTTTTAGTCAGCTCACAATTTTTATTTGGTTTTCATTAGTTTCCTACTTTATTTTGCTTAATAGCATCTTCAGATTTTAAACTTTTAGAAGGAGGAGTCATTGTGAATTGTACAAGTTTTTTCTTTAACTCAGCCCTATTTCTAAGGATGTTTTTAATATTTAGTGAAATTGTTGTTACCCCCAAATTATTTGTCTTTTGTCCTGAAAGTAAATTGCTTCCTCAGTTATTTTAATATTTCAATTCCCATGAACTGAATTAATTTTCTTCTTGGCTTTTCTTTTGTCCAAAGTAGCTAATTATCGTTAAACTAGGTCTTGATTCTGTGACTGAATGGTGATAGCCCTTTTTTAGATAAAAGGAATGATGTTTGCCATAATAGGTACCATTTAAAAATAACAAAATACATCTTTTGCATGGTGTCACTTCCGTGGTATCTGTGGTATCCTTGTTAGAAAGTCCATTTCTTGCCCTTGCTTGCTTTGCTGCCTTCTGTCTGCTAGGAGTGGTTTCTCCTCTGCTGTGCCACCTTGCCTTGGAGTCAGCCAGCTATGAACTGAAACCTCTGTGAAATACCCT
>PVJO010009642.1:0-68465 GCA_004026905.1 Hystrix cristata | reverse complement strand
AAATCAACCAATAACAAGTGCTGGCGGGGCTGCGGGGAAAAAGGAACCCTCCTCCACTGTTGGTGGGAATGCAGACTGGTCCAACCACTGTGGAAATCAGTGTGGAGATTCCTCAGAAAACTACAACTAGAGGTTCCATTTGACCCAGCTATTCCTCTGCTGGGTATCTTCCCAGAAGAATTAAAATCATCATATCACACCGATATATGCACAACCATGTTCATAGCAGCACAATTGGTAATAGCTAAGTCTTGGAAACAACCTAAATGCCCAACAACTGATGAATGGCTAAAGAAGATGTGGTTTTTCTACACAATGGAGTACTACACCGCCATAAAAAAGGATAAACTAGAGTCATTTGTATGTAAATGGATGTTCCTTAAGACCTACATTTTAAGCAGGTGGAGAGAGTACTTAGAGTAGAGGGAGACTCTTAAAGTAAACACTCTAGGGAAAGACAGGAAGAAGTGTCTAATGTTCAGGGACGCAGCAGGGGCTGGTAGGGCCGTCCTGGTCAGGCATATGGTAAAGGCCCATGTGTGATGGCTGCAGAAGACTCCTGAGAAAGCTTATTCCTGAGGAGATAAAAAACCAAGTTTAAGAAAAAGTGTTTCTTTGTTTGGGTGCACTACTGACGTGGCTCATGGCCAAAGAAAAGAAAGCCACCCTTCAGCATTTCTACCAACTGAGGCAAGGCTTTGTACCGCTCAGTGGGCTTGGGCCAAGATGGAAATAAACACTGTTGCTTCCTAGTCCACCAGTATTCACTAAGGATTAACGGGGAACGCTTATAAAACACTGTCAACTCTTTATGTAGAAAACACATCATGAAAGTACAAACTGTGATTTTTATACATTACAGATGGAGATATAACAGCAAATTTTCAACGGGCTGAAGTAGACTACATCAGAAGGAAAAAAGGGTCTTAATGGTTCTTTCCTGAAAACAATATTTGTTCAAGAACTTCATTACACAGAATTTCTTTGTAGCTGTAAATGAGAATTATACTAAGCTAAGCCCTGTATAAATGACAGTAAAAGGGCAGAGTTGGTCTTAGAACATTCAAATCAGTTCTCTAGGAGAGAATTTTTTCATTTCTGCTGTCTGGGCTCAAATTCCCCATTTTAAATTTTTAAATGAAGTATACAAGGTTATTTTTTCTGTTTTTTAAAAATAGCATGTAGTAAATTATTTTTTTTTGTTGTTTTTTTTTTAGCATGTAGTAAATTATAGGCAATTTCAAAGTTGCAGGAAAGCAGACAATCCTCTAATGGCCTTTTTTTTTTTTTTTTTCCTCTAATGGTCTTAACACCTTGGAAAATAACAACATTTGGATATAATTACTTATAATCGTTTTGTTCCAAAAACACCTCCTGGAATTCTAGTCACATGACATATGATTTAAATTATATATGTTGAATTTCATACAAATTTTAGTTTGCTTTTTTGAGACAAGGTGTCGCTCTGTATTCCAGGCTAGTCTCAAACTCACAGTGATCCTCCTGCCTCAGCCTCCAGAGGGTTGAGATTTCAGGAGTGTGCCACCACGCTCAGCTTGTAAAAAGGTAATGCTTTTCTCAAGAATCTCAAGAGAGAGTAAGAACTGGTGATATTTTATTATTTTATTACAGAATTTTAAACTAGGCCAACATTGCTTTTTTAGGTGCTATGCAGAATGTTCCTCCCTAGCCCTCCCCAGGCACCCCTGCTCTCCCCAGTCTTTCATTCTTTTATAAGTCTCATCTTTCCATTTGTCAGGTAAGACTGGAGGCCTCAGAATTCAAGGATTCCCCCACTCAAGGGAGGGCCTGTTAGTACTCACCTTAGTGCACAGAGCATGCTTTACTGATTTGTTTGAAGGACATTATCTCAAGGACACTTAGCAGGCTTAGATGGGCAGGGATATGATGAGGGGCTTGGCCCTGAGATAAAAATCTGCCTTTGGTTTCTCTGCTGCTCCACATTAATTAAAAAGTAGGATCCAGGTAATTTAGCATGTATTTAAAGATGTAGAAAGTCCTTACTCAGGGTCTTTGGGATCAAAGTGGCTTTTGCGACCATGTACAGCTTCTTTCTGAAGAAGAGGAACAATAGTTTGTTTAGTAGTTCACTCTGCATCCTTCCTAGATGAATGCGTTCGAAACACATAGAGCCTTTGGGCACAAGACTTGGAATTCTGATCAAGAAAAGTCACCCCTGTTTCTTTCTCCAGACAGACACAACCCCCTGCCAGGATGCACCTCGTGAGAGGACCAGGAGCCAAATTTCAGTCCCTTCCTGCTTTTTCTCATCAAGTAGGTACAACAGCTGAACTCTGTATAGCAAGCCTCATTATAATTATACCTGTAAAATATAGAAATGGGGCTGGGGATTTAGCTCAGTGTTGGCACGCTTGCCTAGCAAACACAAGGCCCTGAGTTTGACCCCCAGGACTCCCCACCAAAAAATACTTAGATAGACATTTACTACATATCCGCATATATAAATATTATTAGGACAGAAGTATTTTAGATAATTTTCAAATAAATCAGGAGATTATATTTTGTCTGTGGAATCAATCATATGCTTCAGCACTTAAGGAATAAGAAATATTTTCTATAAGGTGAAGAATCAAGAGAGGAATAATTTAACAAAATATCATGGGCCTTTGTATGAGCCCATATTACCAAAATAACCTGACAACTCTTACTCTGATTAGGTGTAATTTTGTAACAAGGAAAGAAAGACTCATTCGAACTTATTATCTTCATATTTAAATTATTGATTTTAAGTAATCATTGTGTCCAGTGGTCCTTATCAAGAAAAATATGTGGGTAATATATCTTCTATTTATAAACATTACAAACTCTTCTCTTTGTATTTACATATTGAAGACTATAGTTTAAATCAATCCTTTAATTTTCCCCTAAAAATTTATTTTTTTCAAAGATCTCATTGTCATACAGGAGAGGAGACTAAGGTTCCCCAGTGTTTGTTATTTTTTAGTTAGTAATGACTTACTCTATCTCATGAGGATGGAAATGTTTTTCTTAATTTTTCTAAAAGCTTTTAGTGAAATAGGTTTAGACTTTTTCACTTTTATTTTTACATCAATTATGGGGAATACTTTAAATTTATGTTCTCAGATGTTACATTTGGTTTGGTAAAAATTTTTATTGTGTTTTTAAATACCGTTTTCACTCCAACTCCAATTCAGAGATACATTTAAATCCTAGATTGGATCTTTGTTCTCTATTGTTCTGCTATTACTGCCTGCATTGTGATGTTAATCTCTTTGTACTTTTTCCTTTATATTCCTGGATAACTTTACCTTTGTTCTCTACTGATTTTATTCCTAACAATGTCATTCTACTATATACTATCTCTAAAGCTGTCTCTAGCTTTAATTCTGCTATTGAATTTTTTGTTTATTTGTAAATCTTCTTTTACTAAGCATCCCTGTTTCTCTTATTTGTTCTAGTTTTTGTACACACACACATGCACACACACCCACACACATCTCTTCTTTCCTTCAAATAGACTACTGAGGAAGCAGAATACATTCTTATTGTTGTTTTCTAGTTTCTGTGTGAATTTTGAAAATAGATCATTTCAATGGTATATTCTTCTAATTAAAATGATACTCCCATTCCTTTAATCCACAGATGTGTTGTTGTTTTCGCTGTTATTACTGTTCTTTTTAAAGGCTCGATTTGGCCTTTGTTTTTTTTTTTACTAACTCACACAAGTAAGGACCACTTTCCATAATCAACATTTGCCCTCAGAGAGAGCACACAATTTACCACACCTGGCTCAACACCCATGAAAGTGCCTGTGGAGCATCCTTTCTTTGACCTAAAGTCAGAAGACAAATTTATGGATCCAGATTCTTTTTCAACACTCACTGTGTAGTAAGCGTTCATCTATATATTTCTCCTATGCAAAGTGTAATTTTCCCCAGGCCTATTTTCTGGATCTGTACAATCCTAGAATCATAAGTGACACATGAAAACTCAAATCTCCAGCATACAGTACTACAGACAAGGCTTTTACTTTAGTCTCTATGTTCAGCATTATATTTGAGGTGGTTACAGCTGCCACAGCCATAAGGAATCACCAGTCTCCTACTTACTGAAATTAATCTCCAAAGAGATGTAAGAAGTTTGCAGCCACAGAATAGAGAATAGTGTCCTAGTTACCTTAAAGATCAGCATCTCTATCACTGACAGTTTGCCCCTACTTTTTACCTTGTTACCTGACGCACAGCTAGCTTGTGAATCTAGAAGCTAATAGTACTGAGAAAAGAATATTCCTGGCTTGTGTGAGGGAAGTGGGTTGTTCTCTTTATTAGGCAAAACCTGGGTATCCACCAGTTGACATTCTCTATCTAGTTTTATCACCCTTATGGTTTGTAGAACTGGAGCGAAGCAATCAATTGCCTGTCAGATTTCATTTTTTTCAATTGTTGTGATTGTTGATCTTTTCTAAAAATTGGCATTTTATTCCTCTGCTTGTTCCTAATCACCAGTCTTATCACTTCTCCAGCTAAGCCTGCACCAACAGCCTTAGTTAAGTGTCCTTGCTGTTCCAAAGCTTTGCTAATGTTGTCTGAGATTTTTCTAAGGTCAAATGATAATCTCCTAGCAGGAATCTTCCAAGACAGAAGCTTGGGATTGTCAAACTATTTCATAAATAAGAACTCACTAGAGCTTATTTTCAACCTTTTAAACTTAGCATTCAATTAAATATCATCTTAAGAAGTTATTCTGAATGCAAATGACGAGCATGGGGCAGGGAGAAGGAGGGTGCTATGCAGACGTCCTCATGAGCATATGTGTACTTTCAGGCATGATAATGAACACGCTTTCATGCATGTGCATCATTACACATACTAACAAATGTACACCCTCACGCATGCCAGAATGTGCGTGTACATGTGTGCATACCTTCACACAGGAATGCAATCATTTGTCATTAAAAGACTCACACCTTCCCCTCTAACAGGAATCTCACGTATGCACGGTAATGCTCTCAGGAAACAGTGAGTGAAAAAAATAAAATGATTCAATGTAGTAATACTACAACTGAAAAAAAATAATTCAATAGAGCATGTCAAAGGCAAATGTAAGGCAAGTGAGAGAAAAGGAAAGGAACGGCAAGAACGGTATGTGTGGTTAGGAGAATGACATGTTAGGCACTTTGCACATGTTTTTAGTTACACTTACAACAATTCGACAAGAAAAGAGTCAGCACTCAAATGAATTCAGCTATTCATTCATGCAATTTACCAGGTACCTACTGTGTGTTCAAAAATGAACACAGACTCAGACTGGGCTCAGCTTAGGAAGGTACTCAGTGATATGGATTGCTCTCCAATCTAAGCCTAACTACATTATCTACGTGTTTTCTACTACTTCATCTAAAATGCAAGATTGGTTAATTTGCACGTGTTAATTTTTCCTAAAACACTATTCTCACACAACCAAATTCACACAGGAATGCAATATTATGTTACCTAATAAAATGTCTGAGTTAGTTGTCAAAGAAAACTTTCCATGTAATTGCCACACTGCATCAATTTTTCAACAACATTTCATAACAGAAGAGAATATACTAAGGAGGGTAAGAAACTCAAAGGGGAAATGTGAGCCAATGATTTTATATTTAATATAAATCACAGAAAATACAAAAACCATGATAAAACATTATGAAAATTCAAGAGTTTGAAGAACATTTTGCCCACAAACTCTACCTCAGGCAACTACTAAGAATGGCCTTCTGATAAGCAAAATGACCAGAGTGACAACACCATTATAACTAACGAAAAACATCGACTATTTCCATGAAAAACAAAAGCTAAATGACAGTTGTAACAGAGAAAATATACTATGTCACTACAAATATACTATGTAATGGCTATACATTCTGATTCCTATCAAAAAAGATGAAGAATGAGGATCGTATATGAAAAGTGGGTAAAATTAAAGACTGCCTTATGAATATTAACTAACAAGAGATAATGCTTTAAATGCCGGGAGTAAACAGGGAGAGGAAATGAAGATTCTTAGACTGGTTCTTGTTCATTGGCTTGTTTTGTTTTCTTTGGCATTCTTTTCCTGGTACCTCAAGACAAAACAGTTTTCTCAAGGCACAGAAAATATAGCTAGCTAGAAAGCTCCTGTTTATAATTTTAACAAATACTTTTTATCGAAAGAGGCAAATTAGTAAGTATCGTATATTTCTCTTCAAAAGCATAGTGTCACTGAACATACTTCATTAACATTAAAATGGATTTTCTTGTGTAATTTGCTTTTACCCCCTTCACTGTACCACCTTATAGTTCTTTTATTTTTAAAAAACCAAGAAAACATTAGAGAACACCCTTTAAAACAATTCAAGATTTCAAAGACTGTAAGTTAGAATTAAAATATATTAGGTATAGTGTAACAAATTAATTTAAAAGCAAGAGAAATAATCATAAACTCAGAAGGTCCCTCATTTTATGCATTCCTGAAAGATTTATCCCATAATTACGAAAAACTGAATAAACATTCATTTGTGAGTTTATTACACTGTTTTGAGGAGTCATTAACTAAGCTCAGTACAGAAAAGCCTCGTGATACAGAGCAGTGAGCACAGTGCTTGCTGGAAATAAAAGTATTGTTATGTACTCCAGGAGCTATTTATTACTAATGTAAACAAGATTAAGAAGAATGCACATATAACAGGGAAGGCAGTAAATGACAGGCAAGGATCTAGTTTAACTGTAACATTCTCATCATAGAAGAAAGCTGACTCAGGATTCCAGAAACAGCTCATGAAAAAGAACAAAAGCTTTTCAGCCATATCAGATAGAAGTAAGTGTGGGGGCAGGATCATTTAGGGTGGTTGACTTATCCCAGGGATGCAATCCAACCTCCTCTTTAACCTTGATGTCTATGCAGCTCCGAGAAGCCAAGTCATACTCACTCATCAAGTTTCTCTTGTGTTGGAAGCCTTCAGAGGACTTCAGAGCGTCAAATACCAATTCCGCCATTATTACATGCAGGGTGGGGTGTCCCCGTGGTAGAATAGATGGAGTGGACCCTGCAATGTGCCTTCCACATCCTTCCTCAGGAATGGGCATTGTCTTCCCTGCTGCTGGAATTGCCAGCCCTCTCGGGGAGTTGCACTGGTTGAAGAATGCCACCTCACCCAAGGCCATGCCTCTTCCAGGGAAAGCCCTCACCCAATGATGGTTCAACATGGGACCGTGAGGGCTGAGGGCCACAACAGACTCACTCTGGAAGATCTCCCACTTCAAGGCTCCCTGTGGGCTGAGACTTATTAGCAGCATGTCTTCTCCCTCTGCCCCATCTTGCCTTCTTTCTGGTTTTCCCTCCATTGGGCATGATCCAAAGAAAATTCCCTAATAAATTTCCTGTACTCCAATCTCCAAATCAGAGCCTCCTTCTCAGGAATCTGTGACAGTGGGCATCAAAAACTCAATGGGAAGAAGGACAACATACATGTACATGTACACAGACAGTACAACTCTGTAAGACTAAGAGGATGGCAGATTGACCCTTGTCCATGGAGTCATATAAACAGCATTATAACTTTGAGCAAGAAAGACTCTTGTGAGTGGACACATTTAGTTTGATGATGGAGACAAGAACAGGCATATCAATCCCATAGATGAGGAACTCCTCAAAGTACAGTCTCCTAGTGACTGGTAATAAAAATATCAAGGCAGATCTTTGAATTGCAAGACACAAAGAGCTCAGCCTAATATATTATCATACACTAAAAACCAGAATATTATGAAACTTTTTAGGATGAGAAGCTTTCGAAGAGGCTTAGTGACTCAATACAAAATACTGAATTTGCATAATACCACCAGCTAGTCTGATGCATTGGCAGAAAAACTAAAACAATTTTCCCTACTTTATAAATCCCTACTTGGATTACGATGCTCACTGAAAATAGTGCCTGATATGTACCAATATACACTGAAGACTCGCTAGGAACAAGGATCTCTGTAAGGCGCTCCATATAACTCCCTCCGCTGTTTCTGCTGGCCTCTAAGCTCCCTGAGACAGTAGGGTGCACATCTTCATCCCCTAAGCCTAGAAGAGGACCTAGAACCAATTGCTCAGAAAAACAAAAACAAAAACTATACTAAATAAGGATCCTTTGAGACCTAGAGGTAAATGTTGTCATAATCCTCGTTTTACAGATGACAGACTAGATATTTAGGTCAAGGTCACACCACCAGGGAGTAACAACCCAAATCAATACCGTCGTGTTCCAAAACTCGAACACTTCTCTGCTCAGCCTCGCTGACTGGTTTATTTGCTGAGTTTTGCAGTTTGGGGTGGGAAAAGACAGAAGGGAAAACGTTACTGCTTGAGATACCCTCTTCTATCTCACTCACTGTCCATATTATTAAGGGCCCATTTCCAGCTCCTGAAATCTTTGGTTCTACATATCTTTTGGCTTATCAGCAGCAACCCTTTATCCCCATTATGGAAAAGTTGGCCCTAGCTCTTACATACAATTTATTCTCGTTACATGTATGTGATCATCTAAATGATCCAACAACATTATTAGCTGGTCTTAGTTACTTCCCCATTGCTAGGACAAAATACCCTTTACCTACAACTTACAGGAAGAGAGATTATTTTATTTTATTTTATTTTATTTATTTTAAACCAAGAACATGTATTGGTACATTTTACATATAATGGTTACATCCATCACATTTATTTTGTACCTGTACATGATGCATCTTGGTTCTCCCCCCTTCTCCACCCCTCCCCTCTGTTCCCTCCCTCCCTATTTACAGCAGGTTTATTCTTAATTTTCCATATTTTCCCTTTCCCTTTTCTTTCCTTTGTTGCCTTTCTGCTTTTCCCCTTCTTTCTTTCTAGTACTCCTCTCCTTTGTATATTATCGTCCTTTTATATAATATCTATTGCACCTCTTTGTCCTTATTTACAGTTATGATTTCTCATATCAGAGAGACAATTCGATGTGTACTCATGAGTGTCTGATTTATTTCACTTAAAAGTATGTTCTCAAGGAACATCCATTTATATATGACTGACTCTAGTTTGTCCTTTTTTATGGCAGAGTAGTACTCCATTGTGTAGAAAAACCACATTTTCTTTAGCCATTCATTGGTTGTTGGGCATTTAGGTTGTTTCCAAGACTTAGCTATTACAAATTGTGTTGCTATGAACATGGTCGTGCATACATCCCTATGGTATGATGATTTTAATTCTTCTGGGAAGATCCCCAGTAGGGGAATACCTGGGTCAAATGGAACTTCCAGTTGTAGTTTTTTGAGGAATCTCCATATTGATTTCCACAGTGGCTGGACCAGTCTGCATTCCCTCCAACAGTGGAGGAGGGTTCCTTTTTCCCAAGGAAGAGAGATTATTTTAGCTCATAGTTTCAGTCCACGGTTTGACTGGCTCCAAGGCAGAAACAGGATGGCAGAGCAGAGGAAAAGTGCTCAACCCATGGCGGTTAGGAACCAGAGCGTGAAGGGAGGAGGCAAGGACAAGAATACACCCTGCGAGGTTATGCCTGCAATGACCTATACCTCCGACCAGGCCCCATCTTCTAACAACCAGTCAGCTACTCTGCTGTCATGTTCCAGTCACCTTCCAAACACATGAGGCTTTGGGGGACCCTTTAGATCTAAATCACAACATTCTGCCCTGGCCCTCTTGTACATTTCTTTATGGGAAATGACTTTTGTCCCCCTTGAAGAGTTGCCAAAGTTTTAATAGTTCCAGCACTGCTGAAAAATACAAGCCCAAAGTCTCCTCTAAGACGCAAGGTTAACTGTTACCTATAAGTCCCTGTAGAAAATAAAAGAAAATTAAATACTTCCAAAACACAATAGCACAGGGTAAACATTCCCATTCTAAAAGGGAGAAATAAGGAGTAGAATGGAATAAGACTAAGGTAAGACCAAAACCCAGCAGGGCAAACATTAAATTCTGCAGCTCTATGTTTTGCAGACAGGAAGCATCTGGAAGAAGTTGTGGTAGGATATGAGCTCCAAGCAGCTTGGGCAGCCCCACGTCTATAGTCTTGCCAGTTGCAGCCCCCATAGCTTCCTCTTTGGGTGTGTCCACTAACTGCCCATGGCTTTCCTTAGCAGACGTTTCCATATTCATGGCATCTCCAACTTCGTGTGGTCACCACTGTACTTTTGGCTTCATTCTCACAGCTTCAAGCACTGCCCTCTCAGGGGCCACAGTGCCTGGCCTCCCGAGCCTTCTTTTAAAATCTGGGTAGACGACTTTCTGACCCCACCACTTGTACATTCTGCATGCTTTTGAAATTAACACCATGTGGATGATGCCAAGACCAGCTCCCAGCTCGAGCAGTAATCAGACCCCTTGGATCATGGTTGTAGAAAGCCTGGATGCCTGAACACTGTGAAAAAATTCAAAGAAACCAGTTCTCTAAGCAGCCCTTCATAGCAGGGCCTTCTTGAGAAGGCTTACCAGGGATTGTCTTCTCAAATGAAGACTTTACAGTTTTGCTCTCTTGAGCCTGCAAATGGTGGGGTCTTACTAATTCCTGAGATTGCTTCACGTTGTCTTTTCTATTGTCCTGATGTGAAATATTAGGCTTCTGTTTATGCTAATCTTTTCAATAACCATGTTTTCTTTGCCCCAACTTTGTAGGCTTTTCCTTTCTGGTAAAACTCCAAAATTTTCAAATTATTGAGCTTTACCCCCTGCTCAAAATTCTCCCTGTAGCTCTGGGTGATGGAAGACACAGCCTAAATATCAGTTGATTTGAAATTTTTTCTACCAGGTTAATTAGTCTAGCAAACTCAATCTCAGTTTCTTCCAAAGTCTTGGGACACAGACAAAAGAAAGACACATTTTCTGCCAGAGCATAAAACAGTCCAGCTGCTGATGTTCTTGTACCTAACTGAAACCTCCTGAGCCTGGCCTTTACTGTCTGCATTTTAATCAGCATTCTGGCCTTCTGAGCTCTCACTAGCATCATCCATCAAGCTCAGCTCACAGCATTCAAGGGCTTCTCTGGCTGGCATCTCTAAATCTTTCTAGACTCTTCCTGTGAACCACTCCCAATGGCTTCTGAACACATGGTCAGGTACAGTCATTAGCAGCAGCCCCACTTCAGTACAAGATCTGTCTTAGCCACTTTCTCCTCGATGGAACAAAATGCGCAAACTTAAAGCAGAGGTTTGTTTTGGGTCACAGTTTCAGTCAACTAGCAGCTGGCTGAAACAGGATGGCAGAGGAGCACAGCAGAAGAAGAAGTAGTCAACCTATAGCAGACAGGAAGCAGAGAGCAGGAGGAGGAGCTGGGGACAACAGTGTATCCTTCCAGGTCACATCCAACCAGGCCTACCTCCAACAGTGAACTACATCCAACCAGGCCCACCTCCTAGCAGCAAGTCAGCTACCGCAGCCCCATGATCCAAGCACCTTACACATTCATGAGGCTTTGGGGGGACACTTCGGATCTAGACCATAGCAAAGCTCTCAGAGGTCAGGTACCATGTCACTCTTCCTCTTTGTAGAACAACAGATAGCATAAAGTTAAGCATACAGGTCAAGTTCTCCGTAACTACACAGATCATCTGGAATGACCAGTGATGATAAAAATGTAGTCATGCATAATCATTTATGAAAGATTGATTCCAGGACCCCAGGGTAGATGAAATTTAAAGGTGCTTAGGTCCTTTCTATAAAATGATGCAGTATTTGCATATAACCTACACACATCCTTCTAAATTTTTAAATCATTTAAATCATTATCATTAAAGAATCATATAATAAATCATTTAAATCAATTAAATCATTTAAAAATCATTTACATAATTTATAATACCTAAACCAATGTAACACTGTATTTTTAAAGGAATAATGACAAGAGAAAACCTGCACATGTTCAAAAGAGGTACCATTCTGCCCCTAATATACTCAGTCCATGGTCCGTTGAATCTGCGAATGCCAATCCCAGGGATATTAGATTCCTCTCATTTGTGAAATTCATTCCAATGTCACATTTTAAAACTACACACTTCTCCAAAAAACTTCAATAGCAAAAACCAAGTAACTCAATTTAAAATGTGTAATAGAGCTAAATAGACTTTTCTCAGATATATGCAAAACAAAAGTCAATAGATCCATGAAAAAATGCTCTGTCACTAATCCTCAGGGAAATGCAAATCAAAACTACAAAGAAATATCACCCTACTCCAGGAATAATGGCTCTGAACAAAGAAAACACAGCAGTTGCTGGTGAGTACATGGGAAAAGGAACCCTTACACACTACTAGTGACAATGTAAATTAGTTCAACCACTGTGGAAAAGAGTATGGAGATTGTTCAGTCAATTAAAGCTAGAACTGCTATATGCCCTAGCCATTTCACTATTGGGCATATATCTGAGGAAAAAGAAATCGGTACATCAAAGAGATGTCTGCACATCCATGTTTACTGCAGCACTATTCACAATGCCTAAGAAATAAGAACACTCAAGGGCTCATCAACGAATTACTAGAAATAGAAAATGTTGTACATATACACAATGGAATATTATTCAGTCATAAAAAGGATGAGATCTTGTCATTTGTGACAACACGAATGGAACTGAAGATCATTTTTTTAAGTGAAATCAGCTACACACAAAAAGACAAGTACCAAATGATCTCACTCATACGTGGAAGCTGAGAGGAACTTCAGTGTGGAATGCTGGTTACTGAAGGAAGGGAAGAAAGGGTGAAGAAATGTTGATGGCAGCATTCACTGTATTTCTGATCACACTGTATTTTGGATCACACATTGTAAAGACATTCACAAAAGAGAACTTCCAGAACTGCTTCAGAAAGTGACAAGAATAATGGGATGAGTGTGTCTGAAATAAAGGGGAGTAAGTATTTTGAGGGAGTTTAATGGCAATGTGTCTTTTACTAGAATAATTTTTTAAAATTTAAACATCACTGTTTAATCATACCTCACACATAGGGAAAAACATGGGAAACTATCGCCATCACTTCATATGTGCTGAGAGATGTCTGAGTACAAGAATAAGAAGAGAGCCACGGGGTAGTAGTACAATCACCGGTCTACTAGGTTTCCATTATAACAGGGCGGCTGAGGGAACATTTGTTGAAGCTGGTACAGGGATAGCTTCATCATACAGAGGAGATTCCAACGTCCCAGCAGCAGGAAGTGGGGGCCGGAGGAGGGAGAGACTAGGTGAGATGGGGGACCCTACAGGGCAACCTGTACGAACACCCTGGTGCTAACAGACACCGTGAAGATCTGAGAGTCTTTGCAAACCCATCTCTGACTCCAAATTGTGACACAAACTGGCCTTGTTTTAATAAATACACAGAAGTCATAAAGAAATAAAAAAGAAAAGAAAAATAAACCTCAAACTCGCTCACCTTTTTGTGTTCACGGCTGTGAAGTGCCGAGCAAACCAGGAAAATGTCATGTCCAAAGAACACTAAAGGAAGAAAAGGTGAAATTTTTGCTCCCTCCAACGTATGCTTTGTTTAATTCAGAGAGCTCTTGTATTTTATTTCGTAAGAGACCAAGGATTCCCATTTCAAAAACAACACAGTGATTATGACCAGAAGAATTCCCGTAAAAGGGTACATAAAGAAGCTTCAGAGACATTTAATTGATCTAAAACAAGAATGGGCCAGGCTTTTTAGCACTCCCTGGAAGTATTAGGTGGAGCTACAGTTAAAATTATCTCGTTCACTACAAGAATAGTGCAAAGTTGTCCCTACGCCAGAGCAATTATCCAGTTAATTGCTCTAGAATGAGTTTAACCCAGTTTCCAGATACATAACACATATTGGGCCAAATGCGATTTGACTTATGCCAGCAGCTTGCAACAGTTTTAACTGCAAAAGTTAGCAGTGGAGTTAAAGGACACCCACAGGAGCCTTCGGCAGACCCAAGACTGCAGAGCAACAAATCCTGGGAAGGAAAAAGGGAGTCTTGGTAACCGGGACCAAGGAATCCGGGAAAGGGGACCAAAGAATGAGACATCAAAGAGGGGGAATAAAAGAGAAAAGAAAGTGTGTAAATGAACATTTCCCATTGGCAGTCATAGAACACAACACATTTTGGCACCATAGATATTACTGCTCTTTTTTGAGAATTAAATGAAATGAAGTATATACTAACTTCGGCAAAGTGCCAGGCACATAGTAATAATGTCAGTAGGTCTTTTTCTTTTCCCAAAGGGATGTTCATGTATTCTCTGTAAGTATATAATGTGGTTAATAAGAAATACAATAATGAGAATGCTTCTTTAATTACTAGGAGAGCCCTGAGTAGTCTCGTTTTCAGGAAAAGCCTTGGTAGATAGTTAAAATATTCCATCTTCTATCATAAGTCATGTCAGCACTTCATGAATGGTAATTAGTTTTGAGTCTTGCACCAAATAAAATTGGAAATCAGGGTTACAGATGCCAAGTCCCTGAAAATATATAAGAATTACACATCCTCTGATTCCAACTAGACTTATTTTTACATTAGCATCATTATCTGGACATCAGTTGCCAAAGAATGCACAAAATAAACAATAAATGTTTCCAAGCCTCAATCAAAATCTTAAATAAATTCTCCAAATCTCATTGTAATCAAAAGGTTTCAGCTTTTTTCATCAAAGCCCTTTAATCAGTGATTTCACCAAGGAGCTCGATAAACTTAATTTAGTTTCTATATTGATTATTTCCCCAGTCTGGGGTAGGTCTATCAACATGTGTTACGATGGCCCCTAAGTGAAAAGTGAGAAGAAAGAAAACAAATATCAGAAAGCCTCTAACCTCATCAACTAGGTAATCAATATCTAAATGACTGAGAAGGTAATTATGACAACTACTGAAAAACACATTCGGGTCTTAAGAAGGCTCCAGATCTGTCCATCTTATGGTCTTCGTTTAGAATTTACCAACTCAGTCCTCTCACTGCACAAAGAAATGAACTGTGGGGAGGAAACCCAAAGGTCCTTCGCACAGACAATTAAGAAAGGCGATTTTCATTAGGGATGTCAAGATCTGTTTCTGATTCTCAGCTTCTGTACATTTTCATTTCTTTTGTTGGGTGCTTTTGTTTAATGCCACATGTAGGAAAATTACAAATAAACAAAACCTAGAAGAAAAATGTGAACTTCTGACAGATGACAACGCTTAGCAAAAATTGAGAGTTGCATCTCCAGACGGCTGCACTCCAGACTTCAGTTTAATTCACTTTCCACCAGCAATGAGAAGGAAAATAATTTGCCTCAGTGTAGGCAGATCAGAGAAGAGAAGCTTCAGCGGGTTCCCAGATGGAGAATGACTGGCTGGGACAGCCCTGGTGCCCCTTGAAGCTCATCGCAGAGCAGACAGGCTGGGAGATGAAATGGGACTTGAAAGTGGCTTTGCTGAGCCGGGCTCTGAAAGGCTGGCCTGTGTGGCTGGGAGAACACACGGGGAAACTGGTCCTCCGCAGAGCTGGACATGCACATGCCTGTAACCCCTGGACACTGAGAAAGAGCTTCTTACAGACAGACTCTGAAAGGACGTCTGCCAAGAGCGGAGAGGCGTGGACTAGAAAATAATGACCACAGTGCAGCTTTTCCTGGTGACTCAGACAGACATCTGCATTGGAAATGCATCTCGACATGGACGACTGGGAAGAGGGTCTACACGCGGTCACTATTTAATTACCATGTATTCCCTATTCTTACTAATCAATTATTATTACTTGCTTCTTCCTTCTTGTTTACTAAAATACTTCTATGGTCAGGCTCCAGGCCAAGATCCTTATTTGCATTATGTAAATCTCCCTCTCTAACAGCCCCTTTGTAGTAGGAACTATTATTTTCCTCATTGGCAGATGGAGAAAATGAGGCCTAGGAAAGAAATGTACTTTCTAGGGCAAGTAAGAGGGGAATGAACGTGACTCCCAAAGAAAGAATTTCATTTGTTTATAAAAATGTGATACACACACTGACTCAAAGGTGAGTAACACTGTTTATGAAACATTAAAATGGATTTACAAAGCAGTTTGGCAGGATCCACTTAAATCTTCTCAGCTAAATTTACATGTTATATCAATTTCCGTACCTGGAAAAAGAACAAGCTGTTTGCACTATTTTCTTTCTATAGCTTCAGAAAATCCAAAACCACCACCGCCAATAATACGGCTAAACCTAAACTAGATTTTTCTTCTGCTAGGACCTCACTTGAGCTTGAAAAATATTCAGAAAAATCACATTCCCCTGCTTCACCCTCCCTGCCGTCTGCCACATTAGGATCATTCCCAGAAGCTTCAGGGGGAAATCCGCATGCTCCTCCCTCAGGTACTATCTGCAGAAGTCACTCATCTATTGATTCCTCGTGTTGCTGGTTTTAGCAAGATAAGACTCCTAATCCATCCACTGAATGTTACTCTGCCAGAGATGAAAAAGCTTTAATGCCAACAAAGATTACCATGATGTTAGACTGGAGAAGATTGTGTTGTTGGAATTACGGCAGCCTCAGGAATACTTGCCATCTCGTGTTCATGCCATATTGAAGCCAAACATCTATTCTGCTCCTCATTCTACTCAGAAATCCAGGGGCAGACCGATCATATTTGTATGCTTAACGCTGGCAAAAGGGTTTATTGCCCATGATGAGGTGATTTTCATTCAACCGGGCTCTCCCTCTCATGAATATATAGTTGTTCTTGAGGTACTATCAGTTGTAAGATGCACCATCAGATTTTTTTAGTAATAACTAAAAAGCATACTAGTTCTCACAAATATTTAAATGTATAAAAACATGCATTTTAGATTTAAGGTATATTGTGTATTATGTCTATATCTATATCTAGCTACAGATATGTGTGTATATATCCATGCAATGTCACAGATACACATAAACTTGTATTTATGTATATATAAATATACTGAATACATCAAGTGGAAATAAGCAGGAGGGAAAGGAATGGGCTATGGAAAAATTTTGTATTTCTGCCTGGCGTAAATGCAAATGTTGTATTTATTCTTCATTCATTTGATGTCATATACAGATCCTGACATTGAGGGATTGAAGTGTAACCTCTATCATACTTTCAGTAGGAAGAAAGTAGAAAGCCATCTGTTTACAGCACCTAGTTGCTGGTGCTAATAGAGACCTTAATTTGTTTTCTTTTACAAAAAAGATGACAACACTGGAACAGATTTTTCTCCCCATGTACTTTATAGAGAGACCTCTGAACAATCCTGCCAGGAGAAATCTGGGATGCTCGAGGGAAGTGTCTCACAGAAAACCCAACAGAATGGGGGCTAAGCCAGGAAGCAACAGCGCCGTCCTCTGGCTTGCAGCCTAGAGACCTGCACTCAGCTACAGCAAGGCAACGTGCGCCATGGCCTGCTTGGCATTACGTCCCAGGTGTGCTCTCTGGAGATACTTCTAAAGTACACGCTTGAGCCATCTCCAAGCTACATTACATCAGAGATCATGCAATATGCAAAGAGAGGTAAGACCGTGTTACTTCCAAAAGAACTTCACACTATGTCTGTGCGGATAAAACAGATACACAACCAAAATGTTTCCAAAAAAGGGGAAATTAAGTCTAAAGCAGTCTCTCTGCAGAAAGGGTTACAATGGACGGGACAGAGCAAGCCTAACCTCATGGCACAAACTTGAAGATCATGAAATACTGTGGAAAGTGAGTACTGTATTAGAAGCAGGAAGTACAGCCCCACGTGGTATAACAGGAAGAAAAACACACAGAATGGGCCAGGAACAGAGCATAGTATCACAGGCACACAAGCAGTGGGCCAGAAACTGTGGTTGGAGAGTGTTATGGTTTTTGCTAGGTGTCACTTCAAAACCTCGTGCACTCATAGATAGGGCTCTGGAGAGGTGACTGGAGCATAGAGATGTGCTGTCCATGGTGAGTTTATAGCTAAATGTAATGCAGGCAGGCGAAGGCTGGTCAGAGGAGGTGGGTCATGGGGGGTGTGGCCCGGGAAGAGTGTATAGTGTGTACGGCTATCTACCTCCCTTCTCCTTTGCTCACTCTGAGTCCCGGCTGCCATGCCTCTCTGCAGTGCCACCCTGCCTTGGAGCCAGCCGAGGATGGACAGTAACTAAGACTTACAGGCTTTTTTTTTTTTCCAGTACTAGGAATTGAACCCAGATCTTGCTGAATGCCAGGCAAGCTCACTGCCACTGAGCTATACACGCAGTCCTTTTCTAAATTTTTATTTTGAGACAGGTCCCTCTACGTTTCCCAGGCTGGCCTTAATCTTGCCAACCAAGATTTGGGTTCTCTAAGCTCAGCATGTCTCCTACTGCACAGTCCACTGAGTATACCAGCATCACTAGGTCCTTACTGCATCGCCCCGCGGGGATTGGGCCCTGGGAAGTGACACATGAGAACAATGCTACTGGTGCCGGTAAGGTCTATCATGCACCCTTGTCCTCTGTGTGTGACCCAGCACTCTCGTGTTTCCTGTGGAACAGTGGCAGGCTAATTTGCTAGCCTGCAAGGAGATCTCAGATCCTTCAAAGTTTCTAGCACCCAGTACTCAAAATCCAATCAGTCCTGCAGAACTTTCCCCAGGGGTTTACTATGGAGGCCGTAATTACTACTACTATACCCAATCTTTTTGACAAAGAAAGTTCCTATAAATTTGTAAACATATGAACTCTAAGGGTCACCACAATGTGTCATTTTTGCTTCATTGTTATTTGATTCGTTGTTTGGTTTGTGAGGCTTTTAGCAGATTTCGCAGATAATGGAAAATAGGAAACTCAGTTTGGACACGAGTTTCAGGAGTGATAGACCCCCTTGGCTGGGAGGACTTCATCCTTGGAAGTAGCACTTCCTACTGGTGGGGAGGAGAACAAGGAACATGGAACAGGAGATAGACTGCAACTTTCCCTCATGCTTCATAATACCCTTCAGAAACAACACATAAAGTCAATTTTAAAGACAGACTAACACACAAATGGACGTTTTTCAGTACCTTCATTCACACGTGATTATTTTGCATTTTTGTTAGATGGCTCATACTAATTTGTGTTTTTCTTTCCGCTGCCCGCTCTCAATGGTGTATAAACTCCACTAGCAGAAGATCTAACTTACTGGCTTTGCATCCTCCTTAACTCAGCTCCTGCCCCTCACTCTGCATCTTCTCTTAGTAAGCCTGGCACCGAACCCTGCAGATACATCAGGGAAGCTCAAAGCGCGCTGCTCTGCAGAAGAAAACCCACAAAACAACTACTTCCCACTACACCGTCAAACAACTCCAGGAAATCAGAACCTCAAAAGCGACATGAAAAATGAGCCAAATAATTGCAAGCTATGAGCAACACTTAAAAATTTCAAGTGGAGTGTTCACAATGTTGAATTTATTCAACAAACATTTTATTAATGGCTATTTAGCACTTTTAAACAACTATGCATTAATCACTCTCTATACCAGTTCCTGAGACGTAAAAACATTATTGTTTCATTTCTAGTGTTGCTTTGTTTAGATAGTGATGATTTAGTTTCTCATTTGGGTTCAACCATGTGATAGGTTGTGAGGAAATTTTTTAAAAATGCTAATTCTCTCACTAAAGATGAATTGAGGAATCAACACAGAGAAGTCCAAGCTGACAAAAAAGTGCAATTCGATGTGACTCTTCAAATACACAAGATAACATATGCAAATCTTTAGCACATGGAGGATCACTATAAATAGTAGCTATTATTTTTTTCCAAAAAGTTAATCCCAAAGTCCTATTTTTGTTGAGAGCTCCTAATACACATTGAAAATAATCCATTTTAAAAAAATCAAAGACTCAAAGAGTTCTCATTAATTTATCAAATGTTTAAAGTAGGGTATACTTTATAGTTGAAGGCATCTGAGTTCATGAATTAAACATGTGAAGATTTGGGGGAATATTGATAACTATGCCCTGTGACATCCTATAAAATTAAATTTTTATCCCTTAAAGTGTGGATAAACTGAAATGCAGCTCACTCAAAGTTATATCATCTACAGAAGATCTGAGATAAGAAGATGAAGATGTTGACTTCCTCACCCTCATGTGGGGCCCTAAGCTATGCTGGGTGTTTTGGTTCTAACTGTCACCATCGAGACAGCCCTCCAACTCTTGTCAAACTCTTCCTAGGTTATTGAAGTCTTCTAGCAAGTAAAGCCACAAAATACAACATTTGCTTGCTTTTCATTGCTTTAACTACTCAAACCAAACCCCTAATGAAAAGAAATTCCATTGTTATGGATAAGCATTTTTAAGAAACCTTCAGCCATCACAATTAAAGATGAATACCTGCACAAGCCATCAGTACTCTTTAATTACTTTTCTGTAATGAGCTGCAGTGCTTGCCTGACACTAAGATGAATCACATTTGATAGACTCATAAGCTGGACCAAGGCAAGGTGGTGCCCACCTTGACATCGCACAACTCAAACAGCAAACAAGGGAGAGAAAGTAAATATCCACAATCCTTTGTAATTCATTTAACAAAATAAAAATCAGAATCATAAGGTTATCCAACCTTTCCCCTTTTCTTCTCACACACCTTCTGCCAATACCTTATCTTCTGTCCAGACCAAGAGAAAAATTGATAAATATTGATATTTATCACTCGACCCCAGATAGGCTGAGCTCCTTATCCCGGCCCCTTCTCATTTCCTCTAATACTGCTTCCTTTTTTTGTACAGTCAACTCTACCAGGTCCTGCTCATCCTACATTTAAGGCATTAAAATACCACCACATATGTTTATTTATCACTTCCAAGTAAGGGCCTATATCAACCACTTCACCTTCTATCCCTCATCCACTTTCAAAGCCAAACTCAGGCCACTACCTACAATAATTATACCTCTTCAACTCATCTCACTCTCAAATTTATTTCAATTTAATTTATCCCAGCTCAGAAACACAAATTCCTTTTAAACAATTTACTCTTTATCAAACTAAATGGACAATAGTCTATTTTTAGTCCAGAAACTTAATTGACTTTAGTAAAGCAATTTACCAGGATAATCCTCTTCCCCTTAAAAAAAAAAAAAAAAGTGTCCAACTTGGTGGGTGTCTCCTTGTCTCTTTCCCTCCTAACTCCTTCTCCTGAGCTCCGGCCTCCATGGCTTAAGTGCTGAAACATGCACAATTTCAGTATGTGTTAACTGGTGGGTACTTAGCAGGTGAAGTGGGAGCCGAGGGAAAATTATGATTTAATCTGCCCAGGAGGGACGGTATTAGGGCAAAGTTACCATGAGTATTTGGAGTGAAATCTGAAGACTGCTGAAGAGTTGGGTAAGAATGAGACAGCTGAGAAAAAAGCAGGAGTGAAGTCAGATGAGGGACAAGGCAGGGGAGAGGAGACGGGAGCCGCTGGCAGAGGTCCTACATTTTGCACCTCATTGCCAAGAGGGACATCCAGTGTAACTGTGGTCAATGGGGCACAACCAAAGATGTCTGCCAGAAGACAGTCCAACCTGTGCGCCCAAAACACCTCCAGGGCAAGGTAAGGTTTGGATCTGAGAGGCTAAAGACCAGAATGAGTGAGTGTCGCCTGATACGGCCCAAGGGGATTCTCCAAAGAGAAGGTGGGGCCCTTATCTCACCCACCCAGAGAATAGACTGCAGGGCCACCGACTCCCACCACAGAAAAAGAAATCTCAGGACAAGTTATTAAAGTGAACAAAAGACTTACTAGGCAGAATTGTAGAATTACACACTCACAGAGACTGAAGTGTGGGCCCTCTAGAAGGAGTATGCTATGGAGGTTTTGCATGGTCTTGGGGTGATCTGTAGGTTTTGTGAGTCTATAGATAGCACAGGCTCTGTGGACACATGAAAAGCGATGGTCCATTCACAGGTATAAGGCTCACTTTAGAGGAGAAAGCCATTGTATTTTTTTTTTCTTTTTTTAAGATTTAGTAATCTAGGAGTGAGTAGCTTGGAAAGGCTGCAAGGTAGTCTTTTTTTTTTAGTACAATTTTAAAATTATGATTATCTTTGTCTTCTTTCTACCTATTTTTATTTCTTCTATCCTCTTCAAGTCTACTTAAAAGGTTGAACTTTACAGGATAATATTAACATATTCAATAATATCTATGGACACCACTAGAGATAAACTCGGAGCAAGAAGGAGAAAAGTTAAAGTACAAACGGGATCTTTTCATTGATTTTGGGTGTATATAAAAAGCCATAAAGAATGATAAGCCTGAGATATTCCTAGGTAAATGGATGCATCTTGAGACCATACTTTTAAGTGAAATAAATCAGACACTCATGTTTAAATACCTCATAGTTTCTCTGGTGTGAGAAACTGAAGTGTAAACAAAGACTAAAATGTATTATATTGGGAAAGGGAAGAAAATGTCCAAATGGGAAAGGGAACAAGGGAGGGGGGAAAGCAACAGAGGGACAAGAGAAATGAGAAATGGAAGGAAAAAATGGAAACAAAGGTTTTGTATATAGGGAGGGAGGAGGGGGTGAGGGGAGGGGAATGGGAAAAAAAGAAGCAACAAGATGTGTCATGTACAGGTACAAATCCCCAATGATGAATGTTATCACTGTGTACATCTAAAATGTACCATTAAAATAAAATTTAAAAAATGGAGGTATTCAGATTTCAACTCTTTGAGAAACCACAGCATTCACTACCCTTGCTTTTCTACTGCTTAGAAGAAGAAAAAGTGGGAAGAGAGGAGGAGAGACGGAGGAAAGCAAGAGAATAATCAGAGGAGGACTGGAGGTGATACAGCATGTGTTTACTGGGTCCAGAGCCCTGGGTTCAAGTCCCAGCACCAACTTTTAAAAATAGAAAATAACAATAAGGAAAAAGATGGAATGAAAGTAAATGGGAAAAATATTCTTTGTAAATGGCTGAATAACAAACAATTCTGGTACAGTGGCTCTCCTGAGTCTACGTGTTACTGATGATACTGATGCTATAAATGTGTTTTTATCTTACAGGATAGGACAAAAAACACAGGCCTGGCGATGATAATGATTTATCTATTCCTCAGGTTAGTTTTGGTCTTCTTTGATCGTGACACAATTGCTGATTTAACTGACAGCCAGCAAAGAGATTTTACCGAAAAATGGTCATTGTGGAAAAAAATTCCACCGTCTAAAAATATATTCAAATTACAAGTGAGAGAGGAAGCCTTCTATGAAAAGCATAAGTAAGTGCCACATTAAGTATTAATGTGTGAGATGGGCCACCCAGGAAAACACTGCTTTAATAGCATCACTTAACCCGAATACTTTATTCCACTACTCTAACCTTGATACCAACGGACTTAATATATTCAAGCTTTTCTTTTCAATTATCTGTTATGTCCTGCAATAGGCTTATTGTACACATTGTGAACACTATTATGCCCCCTCAAAGATATAAGGCAATTTGCTTCTCACCAGGATATTTTGAACAAATTGCTCTCAGTTTTACCATGAGTAAGTCTACAAATTTTAGTTCTTCAGATATAAAGTAATGGAATTCAGTTATAATTTCAATTACAATTATCATATCACATCAATAAGCTGAGATAAAGTCCTACAGAGGTGAAAGCTGTCTGTCTTCGTATGATTTCATTTCTTCCTTTTACCCCTCACCCCCATTTTGGTCCTGAGCCTAGGGAGCATTTGGAAGTGTAATTATTTTGTAGGCTACTTGAAATAGTTTTGCCATTTGGAAGAATATGTTGTAGCATCCTATCTGTGTTAGCATTACAAAGCATTGCTACAGCTTGCAATAATTAGAGGCTGTTAAAGAATTTTATGATCAGCCCTATTATGGCTTGTTCAGCTTAAGTTTTGAAATTTTGTATTGAGTCCAAGATTAAAATGTTTCTTAGTCATAGGATGCATTTTAAAGATTAACTTGGACATTCTTCAGAGTCCTCTTTCCTATCTCCCCCATGCTTGGTACACTGCAAGGTCCTTTCATGGCAAGACTATTGCTGATCCTAAGAGTTCAAGGCCAGTGTGAACAAATCAGCTTCTCTGTTTCACGGTAGACACCCCTGCCCACCCACGGATGTTCCTAGGAAAGAACATCTTTGTACAGGAGCCCTAGACAGAGCTCAGCTGCCAAAGCGAGAGCTACACATGCAGGGAGGTCCAGTATTGGAAACCCCTTTTGAAAAGACACTGAAAGGGAATTAAGCTAAGTTATACTGTTACTCTGAGAAAACAGAAAAGAATTTATTCAGCCAAGTGTGACAGCACCTGCCTATAATCCCAGCACTCTGGGAAGTTGAAGCAGGAGGATCACAAGTTCTAGCCTAGCCCGGGCAATTTAGCAGCTTAGTGAGACCCCATCTCAAAATAAAAAAAGTAAAAAGGGCTCGGGATATAGCTTCACAGAAAGGCCCTGGGTTCATTCCCTGGTATGGGAAGGCAGTAGGGGATTTATTCAGTGACAGTGGACAGGACAGAGAAGACTAGATTCTTTTTGTTGCTTTCCCACCTTGTTTTGAATTAGATTTCTATATTTCTATGTGTCCTGAATAGCACATTACGGATTTACAGGGCTCTAGATGGAAAAATGTGTTCAGCAGGTTAGACTGGTTTAATCATGGCTGCAAGGCCTGTGGAAGGCAGGATGTGTGTGAGACAGGCCTGTGGCTGTGTCCCCTGATGTTGGAGCCAGTCAGTCACCAAATCTGCTCCTTCCTTCCTTGATGACTCCAGGCTCATCCCCTCCAGGATCTCTTTCTACACAGCAGAGAGGTTTTCTAAAAGCCTTACTGACAATCTTATTCCTTTAATCTGACATTCCCAAATCAAGAAGTTATGTTAAGCACTTGTGTTTATTTTGTAGACTTAATTAAAATTTAGTACTGAACAAAGAGTGCACACCAACAAAAACAAGAAGAGAAGGACCTTGGGCAGATGGGAAATGTCCACATGAGCTAAAAGATGGAAACAGGGGAGAGGCGCTAACTGCTAATAGCCCGAAGTATTAAGCACATTACCTTGTCACCCGCAGCCCACAGTGGGCTCGAGGTCTGGAACAGTCTAAAGATGTGGAAATACAAAAGTAGAAAAGAAAAAAATAAATAAAAATAAATTTTAAAAAACAGAAAAGAATGCCCTTTAAAGAAGAAAATGTTATCACAATCAGTATTTGGTTTTACAATGATATATACATATTCCTGATTTTGTAAATAAATTAACATGACCATAATACCATAATTAACATAATCAGTAATAAAGATGGCTTCATTATTGGAAAGATAGAAGCGTTCAATATTTTCCTTATTTTTAAAGAAGAATAAAAATGAAAGCCACAGTTTATACATACTCCAAAGCTAATGATCTATAACCATGCAACCAAAACTTAAGTTCTCCTGATCTTCCCCCAGTGCTAACTGTCATCATGAATCAAGTACAAAATGTAAGCTGTATTCCTTGGCAGTGTGATTCAGTAAAATTAAACCAATTACCTATAAAAATATCAGCCTTCAGCTCTGCTTAGCTTAAAACGAAAGTGAGTGTATAGTAGTCGATCCCATAAAAGGCCAGAAGACTTCCTCCTCGGCGTTGTAGAAACTGCTTTAACCACTCTAAGGTGACCCTCTCGCCACTTAGTTTGAAGTCTCTCAGATCATGACCTACACTTCTCAAAACCTCAAAATCGACCTGATTTTATTTTTGACACTATTATAGTACAGAGTCAAAAGATCTCAAAATTTACCAGTCAAGAAATGCCAGTATTTAGAGATATAGAGGTATCAAAACAGCAACAGCTACAATTAAGTGGAACTGAAGGGTGGTAAGAGACTTTTATTACAACCCTTCGATATTGCTAGATTTTTAAAACCTACACATTGGTACGCAAAAAAAAAAAAAAAAAAATTAAAGCTCAGGAAATAAAAAGCAAGATCATGTATCTACATCTAGGTATTTGAGCCAGATACTGAGAGGCAAGCAGGTCTCACATGAAAGCTCATTTATTAGGGTTTCCTCTCATTCTGGCCAGTTTCATGTGTGTGTTCAACTACGCCAGAAAGAGAAAACCAATGTTCAGGGACACAAAACTCAAAAGCCCAATTACTATGAGTTTCTTTTTCTCCTTTCTCCATTGTGATAAAATGTGAGGAGCTACCACCAGAGCCGCTGAACACATGTGTGCGTGAGTGCACATACATACACCTGCAGAAAACAAACGCAAACGAGCTACTCTTGTAAGAGTGGATACGCATCATCTATATTCATCTGTCACATACTCCCTTCCTCAAGGCGTTAAAAGTCAAGAGGATGCTCATGGTAAGAGTTATAACCACAGTAAGTAAAGGACAGATGAGAACTGAAGGGGGAGAAGTAAACAAAGCCAGTTTGCAAGGAAACAGCAGCCCCCCACCATGCTGTGCCATGAGAAAGTATGAGGGTGGGGAGACTTGGGGTCCTAAAAGTCTCAGCAGGACCACGTAGCTGACACAGTACATAGTAAGAACAGGAAGAAAACAGTGATCCAAGAGAAGGACAAGGAGAAGGGGAGGAAGGAAGAGAAGGGCAGAAGTAATGGTTCCTCTTAATGTGACCCATGTAACACGCACCCATAGTTTCACAATGGCTTTGCAAGTTGCATGGAGACCAAGTAAGCTGTACAAAGAGCTCAGTATGGTGGCAGAACTGCTCTTAGAATCACAGTGAACTCCAGGTAAGAGAGTTCATTGCCTGTCTCTTTGGAGCCTTTAAAAATCACTTGCCATCCCATGAAGAATTATGGGCACATGTGTCTCTCAAGGAGAAACGAGACAGGAAGACAGAGCCTGGCTATAACTGACTGGGAAAGGAGATGTGACAAGATCCCGGAACACATGCACAGAACAATTCCCAGAGCCCTGCATGTGGACTTCTCAGGAGAACTCGAGCAGGCTTTTGATAGGACGACCTGGATGGAATACCAGCATGGGAAATGTAAAAAAGCAGACAGTTACCATTAAGGGACCTCTATCATGCCTTTTTGTGACAGCTCACTCTACACTATAGGGTATATATTTATTTTTAATTTCTCCTTCCGTTTTACTTGGCCAAAACGCCCTCTGCAGAGCTCATTTTTCCCCTACCCTACTGTTTCATTTTCCTACCTTTAATAAATGTGAAACTGTACCACTGTAAAAAAGAATCACCTGCAAAAGTCACTTTTCTTTTGAATATTTACCAATATTTGTGTTTTATAAAACCAACTTCCATACATTTTTCTTTATGCGTAAATTGATTAGACTGAAAGTATCTTTTAAAATCAAAGGATTTAAGCGCACAGCCTGCTTTAAAATTCTGAAAAGACAACAAACCACTTCAAAATTTAGTGGCAGTTGTATTTTTTTGTTTGCTTTGTTCCAAATCTGTCCTCAGTGGTCAGCAAAGAGTCTGTCCTCTGCAGGTCTTTATCGGGGAAATCGGTGTTTCCCTCCGACTCAGTCATAAATTGTCATCCTTATTTTACTGCACAATCCCATCACCTTTGTATGCAGCTAAGCCTTGAAGCTCTGTGAAGCTCAGGCTTACACTCTGTTCAGCTCTGCCCTGCCCAGACGGCCGATGCATGGCCCACACTCTAGTCAGCTGGCTTCCAGGAACACTGAGCAAGTAGGAACCACTGGCGAGTGTCCAGAGTGTGGGAGGAGGGAGAAGCCAGGCTGTTTCCCCTTCCCTGGCTCTTTCATGGGAAGCTTTGGCGGGTCCCAGCAGCAGCTGCATCTTCCCAGGAAGCTTTTTCCTTTCTCTGTGGCACCCTGTAGACAGCCCTGGTGAAGGACCCCTGCCCAATTAATGCTGCAGTCCCCAGGGCCTGCTACACCACTCCCTTCCGGTTTCAGTCCCCCGATAGTGCCTGTGGTGGACTTCTTGTGGTCAACTTGAGCCAGAACGCCCACCTGGACTGGGTCAGTGTGGTTCTGGGCATACAGGATCCACCTGAGAATTGTGGCTGCTGCAACATAAAGCAGAGTGGGAGCAGAAGCTAGTTGGCGGGCAGTTTCCCAGGAGAAGCTCTGCTGTGGCTGGTTCTCCTGAAAGCAACTAGGCTGTTCTCATTGAGGAAAGAGCTCGGGGCCTTCGTTGTCAAGGATGGGTTGAGGGTGGCTGCTGTTGCTTCAGGGGAACTCTGGCTGTCATCGCTGCTGCGAGCACGGTATCCTGGTTCCAGTAAAGACTTCTTCAGCCATCATCTGCAGACAGGGACGGACATGGGACAGTGCCATGGGCTGGCAGCCCTTGATTGAATCTTTTGGGTCTCCAGTGTGCAGACAGACATTCGGCATTTTTCCTGTATTTGACTTGTGGGTGAATATTGTAACTTATAAATGTCCTGTATTAAATCTGCTCTCTTACAAACCATCGACTCTAGAAAAGCTGACTAAGACAGTGTGGTAGTGCTCCCTGTTGCCTCACAATCTCATGTTTGTCTTGCCAGCTCTTCTAACAGCCCTGTAATCAATTTCCTGCATTAAATTCCCTCTACTTGAAATACCTAGAATGGTTTCTTGTGTCCCGCCTCACATGCAGAGCTGTGTTCCCCTTCTTGGCGATGAACCGTGGAAGCCAGTGGCTTTAATGTGTCCATTCTGTCTTCAGTGTGCCCTCCACCTAATCTGTTTTCACAGAGCTATCTGTATTATCTTTCCAAAACACAAATATAATCACGCATCATTCTTTTTATAAACTTCAGTGGCTCCACGTTGTCCTGAAATTTTAAAACTTGCTTTGTATCTCAACTTGTTTTACAATGAATTTGAAGCTAACAAAATATACTCAATGAGAAAAATGGGAATATAAATTAATCATCAGTATAGAAAAAAGAAAATAAATTAATTACACCAGAAGAAAAGTTGGGAAGGAGACATACAGTTACAGAATTTGGCTTCAAACACTTTGGCAATCATAAAAGAGAAACAATCAATTACATGACTCTTTCACAAGGGAGACAAAGTGTTCTTGGTACTTGGATCTGATGGAAATTGCTCACCTTATCAGGAGTATGAGCAAGTCAAGCAAACAGGACTTAAAATTTCATGTGAAGAAAGAGCCCAGAGTTATCTGAAAATTGAAGTTCATGAGGGTGGATGAACTGCCTCTTAGTCAAATAATCTTTCATAATTACTAATTGTCTCTAGGATTCATAACTGTAAACAGGATTGAGTTGACTTTGTGCATGCATATTCTCTAATGCCATTAAAAACAGCTTCATTTTGTTTAAACACCAAATAAGCAGCAGATAAGGCTCACTGACACGACTGGATGAAAAGCAGAACAGGTAACGTTAACTCTGTTTTAAATATTTGGTCTTTTGATTTCTTATCCCAAGCAAAGAAAGGAATACATGAGGGCAAAACCAAGATAGTCCCCCCAAATTAACAAATACAGAACAAAAGGATTCTAGCCCTGCTGCAGCCAAGAACAAATAATTAACCCAGTTTCTAAAATTCTCTTCTAAAATGATTAGCCCAGAAAACTATCCAAGTATGATTTACTTGGATTTAAGAAAATCATTTAAGAAAATTATTTACACATCTTTTACCAACTCTATGAAAAATGTCTCACCTTTCATTCAATAAATAAGTATTTGAGCAAATAAATTCCACATTAAAATTCTAGGAAGAATATGAAAAATACTTCCAAATACAAAGTTAAATCATCCACTACACAGAGGGTTGTTAAGCTGATTAAAATTTAAGAGACTGCCAAACATAGTGTATCCAGTTTGGGGAAAATGTATTTAAACTATTCTTCCCAAAAATTATATTAAAACCAATTTATATAGGGTCCACTTCTGGCTTAAAAATGTAAACAAAAGACAATCTTTAAAATGATAATATCAAGCCTTTTGTGTATGTGAGAAAAAGAACTGTTCCTCTTACAAACAGCCAGTAGACATAAAATCAATGGGTTACTCATTGATGAATAGCAAAAGTCTTAATATATGTATGTACCTTTGATTAAATAAAAGTAGTTCTAGGAATTTATTCTGGGGAAACACTTATGGGAACATATACAATTTTTCTACAGAGTTGTTCATCACATCATTGCTTCTAAAACTAAAAACATGGAAATGATCTGAAAGAAAATTAATAAATAAGTATATTTTCCCTTTATGGAATATGATGCAGACTTCAAAATCATCTAGTAGAATAATTTGATCATATTGAAAGAAGTTCTCATACTATTGCTAAGGATGCTTCCAGTAAAAAATGCCAATAGCAGATTGAAAACGTAATTTAGGTTCACTCTTTCCTGAAAGTCTACAGTGAAAGTACTGTACAAGGTCTTTTAAAGGAATAAACCCACAAAGACACAACAAGATGAGATCAAACAGGAATGACAACATTTGGGATGCTGGAAAGGACGTGGGCAAGTGGTCACTTGCTTAAAGATCCAAGAAAGCTGATCCAAGAAAGCCAGAGCTCAACAAAGCCTCAGAAATCCGTGTCCACAGAGACTGTTGAAAGTGGTAGTAAAAGGTGGTAATGATGTAAAGACCAAAAGTTGGATTAAGAAGCAGTTAGGAAAAAAAAAATTGTTTAATGACAATGTAAACATAAAATTAAAAAAGAAAGCAAACAAAGACAGGCTGACACTCTTCAGGGCCTTAAGGATTTTCCTCAGAAACTCATTTTCTTCCCTTTTATTTTTCTAGGTCCCGGACTCATTTTGAATTTTCCAGTATGGTGTGAGGTAACATAAACTACAGTGTGTGCTTTTTTAGAAAAAGAAATAGGAGCACTTACTTAGAACTATCTCAGGTTGCACGCAGGCTATTTTGGATTTTGTTTGCTCTTCCCATACCCAGAAGACGACTGGAGACAGATCCCCTGAAATGGAGCATCTCTTGGCAGATGGTGAGCTGAGGAAATTACATTGAAAAGAGATTAAGTGAACATTTATACATTGACCACAAAAATAAAATTTAGAGTTCGTAAGAAACGACCCTCAATAGCTAAAATAAACTTAAAAAAACAAAACAAAACAAAACGAAGTTTGAGGACTCATACTCCTTGATTTCAAAACTGATTACAAAGCTACAGTAATCAAAATAGCGTGCCACTAGACTAAGGCACAGAGGGGTGTGTGTGTGTGTGTGTGTGTGTGTGTGTATGTGTGTGTGTGTGTGTGTCAAAGGAACAGAATTAAGAGTCTAAAAATAAGCCCTTACATCCTCTGTCAATTGATTTTCAACAAGGGTGCCCAAAACATTCTGCTGAGACAAATGAAAATCTACATGCAAAAGAATGAATGCGGACATCTACGTCCTACTGTATTGGAAAATGCAAAATAGGTCAAAGACCTAGATGTAAGTACTAAAACTATAAAACTCCTAGAAGGAAACATTGTAAATTTCCTTGACTTGGATTAAGTAACAGATTTTTATATGATGCCTAAGACACATGCAACCAAAGAAAAATTAGCTAAATTGGACTGTATCAAAATTAAAAACTTTTATGCTTCAAAGAACATAATCAAAAAAGAGAAAATTCAACTCACGAAAAATATTTGAAAGTCATATATCTGATAAGGGACTTATATTTAAAATATATAGAGATTTTATAGTTCAGTAATAAAAAGTCAAATAACCCAATTAAAAATGAACAGAAGATCTAAACAGACATTTCTCGCCAGAAGACATGTACATTGCCAATAAAAACACAGTCGACACCAACAGCCACCAGGGAAATGCAGAAGATTCTACTACATGTTCACTAGATTTCCTAAATCAAAAAGAAAAAGGAAGAAAGACAACAAGTGTTGGCAAGGATATGGAAAAATTGGAACCCACATACACTGCTGGTAGGAATGTAAAATGTTACAGTGGAAAATATCAGCAATTTCTTGTAATGCTAAACACATAAATATTATATGACTTAGCAATTGTACTCTTGGGCTCTTCTGCAGAAAACTGACAACTTACATTCACACAGAAACCTGCACATGAAAGTTCAAAGCAACATCATTTATAAGACCCCTGTTAGTTTATATCTAGATGTCCCCCAACGTCTCATGTGTTTATAAGCAGGGCTTTGGGGAGGTGATTGGATCACTGGGGCGTGATACTCATCAGGGGATTAGTCCACTGAAGAATTTATAGCTAAATGTGATTTGGAAGTCAAGTCTGGTTGGAGGAGGTGGGTCACTGGGGGGCGTGGCCTGGGAAATGGCTACCTCCACATCTACTTCCCTTCCTCCTCCCTTGATCTCTCTGTCTCTCTGCTTCCTCCCTCAACACCATGAGCTCTTTCTCCTCTACCTGTCTACCATGCCACCCACCCTGCCATGCCTCCCTGCCCTGGAACCACCTGACTATGGACTAAAACCTCTACAAACTGGGAGCCCAAATAAACATTTCCTCTTTTAGACTGTGGCTGTTCAGTACTGTGCCTCAGCACAAGGAAGTAACTAAAACAACCCTCAAACTGGAAACATCCCAGATATTTCTGAAAGTATCAATAGTTTGTTTAACCATAATATGTACCATGGGATTTTACTAACCAATAAAATAAATGGGCTATTGATATGTACAAGTTGGATGGATCTCCAAGTAATCATGCTGAATGACAAAAAAAAAAAAAAAGCTAACCCAGAAAGTTACACATCACCTGATTCTGTATTCACATAATATTTTTGAAATAACAGAGATTTTAGAAATGGAGAAAAGATTAGTGATGGTCAGGGGTTAGGGGCAGGGGTGGTGGACAGCATGTGGGAAGAGGTAGAAGAAGTAGATGTGGTTACCAAAGGCACTCATAGAGCCATAATGCTGGAAACTCTGAAGCAATATAATCAAAATTGAAATATACCTAAACTGAAAGGATAGAGAGATAGAAAGCGTACCTATTCATGAGGTTTACACCATAGGGAAAAAGAAATAAACCTTTGGATTTGATGGGTGTCAAAAGATTTCTCTGCTATTTGCTCATATTTTTCAATAAATTCTGAGCAAGCCTCTATTCTGTGAGGCAACATATTCAGCCCCATATACGTCAAGATAAATTAGACATTGCCACTGACCATAAGGGACATATAACTACCCCCCAAATTAAGAATACTTAGGTATTTTCAATAGTCTATTTTTAATTATCTTGTTAGTACATGTTTGTATTACCTCATGTTTACTTTCCTTGTGGGGAATTGGGAAGTATATATAACACATCTCAATTCCTTTTTTTATCCCGTTTCCCTTCCCTCCACCTCCCTCCTATGCATCTCTTTTCAATAAAGCCTTGAACCAACCCTTGACCTCGATTACAAAATTGTTCTTCTCTGTAGGAAGAGAAGGTACAAATGCTCCAAGGGATAAAGGATAAGATACCTGGGTAATTGATATCTGTGTTTAGTTGATATCTCTGTAGACTTCACAATAAGGAGGTTTCCAAGGTAGCAGAGGCAGGATATATGTCAGGTTTTTTATATATTCAGATTTTAAAAGGAGAATGTCTTTCTCTTCTTAGATACACAGAAACTGGGGTTGAGGGGAGAGGAATGGGAAAAAAAGAAGTAACAAGATATGTTACGTACAGGTACAAATCCCCTATGATGAATGTTATCACTACGTACTTCTAAAATGTACCATTAAAATAAAATTTAAAAAAAAAAACACAGAAGCAATAACATCATAAAATGCTGACAACACATTACTTCTTCTTCATCATGGAAGCACTAAAAGAAAGTTTTTCTGATTATATGTTAAACTAAAATGTGTCATTCATCAATTTCAAAGAAGACACAATAAACGACCAATAACCAAGGACTCGAATGACCCCCTTTGAAATAAAAAGGTAATATATGATGAATTTAGGTCTCCTCGGGACATTAATAATTACCATATTACCAGTTATAATTAAAATGATAAAGACATTCAATATTTTAAAATCCTCTTCTCGTTTGGATTTTCTTTTTTTCTCATGAGGTTTAAACCAACTCCTCATGAATCAAAACCTGCCCTACTGTCATATCAGCAACTGTAATTTAAACAGAAAATTATATTAATTGCTTAGGTTCAGCTCAAGGGTTACATTCTCCCATTTATATGTTCTCCTTTGATTTCTATGACAGTGATGATCTCAATGAATCCTTTTGGTATATAATAATGGGGCTTCTTCAGCTGAGGGCACAAGGTCTCCTGGATGTGTCTGACTGACAGATGGAAGTTTGGCACATGCATAAGAGGAAACAGACACTTTAATCAGCACAGTTACTCACAAGTGCCTTGGACGCTGTGCCCCAAAGTTGATGACTATAATAAACGTTGACGGGAGATTCCTGGTTTTTGACAAAGATAGTCTTTGAGTGATTGCACTTCTTATTCCAAATGGAAAAATCATTTAAACACCCTACATCTTCCAATCCAAGAGTCTCAAATCACAGATTTTCAAGTTTTCATTTCCTTCTCTGGTTTTGAGGTCTGTTAAACCATTAGGTGCTACGAAGGCAATTTAGTAGAGAAAGAATTGCTTGTTCAAGAAATGGTGCTGAAACCATTGGAAAATGTTTTGCAAAAAAAAGAAAAAGAAAAGGAAAATCAATGCATACTTCATGCCACATAAAAAATTAACTCAAAATAGACCACAGACCAAAACAGAGTACCTAAAACTACACTCTTTCATAAAAATTATGCTACTCGTTTGAGCAAAGCTCTCTTACATACATAGGAAATTCATGATCCATAAAAAATTAATACATTTGACTTAACATTAAAAACTCCTGTGCTTTAAAAATTTCTGTTAGGAAACTGAACAAGTAAGTAACAGACTGGAGAAAAAAATTTCAAAATATTTTTTCAAAGGATTCATGTAGAAGAATCATATGTAAGATTCATATATAAAAATATGTAAGGAACGCTTACCATTCAATAATAACAGGACTGAAACTCTAAATATAGGCAATAGACTCCAACAGATATCTCAACAATCAGTATATAAAACTCATGAAAAATTCTCAACATCATTAGTAATTAGGGAAATGCAAATATAAACACAACAAAATATAACTAAATTATTCACTAGAGTGGGTAAAATTTAAAAGATTTACCAGAAGAAGTTTCACCTAGATTATAGAGTGACTGGTAGTCTCATACACTAAGGCAACAGTTCGAAAAATTTTTGTTAGGCACATGATTTGTTTCTCCCTTCAGAAACCTTGAGACTCACCTATGCTCAGGTCTCTGGGCCTTTCTTTTACCATAGGCATTAATCAAGGACTTTTTCAAATAAAGAGAATTTCCTTCTGGGTGAATGCTAGTGCCAGATATTAAGATAATAATTATTTTTAATTCAAATTGCTACTGTAAGATATTAAAGCATTACAGAATCACAAAAACCATAAAAAACACACTCCCTAGAAAGATTTAAGACCAACAGAATGGCAGTGTTCGAAGTTCTTTGCCTCTTTACCAACCAAATACAGATCCTTTTGTTTCTCTAGGTATATTTTCTCTTTGTACCTACTCCATGTGTATTTCTTGATTCTCATTATTTTTCCAGAAAAATGTTGGAGACTTTCAAGACTCTATAAAGAAGGCTAACAATTATCTAAGGCATGACAGCCCCCATACATATTTTCAAAGGAAAACTGTGTCGGTTTAACCGGAGAGCATTAGGTGCTTGCATTGGTCAGCATTCCCATTGCTGAGACAAAATACTTGACACCCTCAATTTAAAGGAGAAGTTTAGGGCTGGGGATTTACCTCAGTGGTTAGAGCGCTTGCCAAGCAAGCACAAGGCTCTGAGTTCAATCTCTGGCTAAAAAAAAAAAAAAAAAGGGAGAGGGGGAGAAGTTTACTTGGACTCATGGTTGCAGAGGTTTCAGTCCATGGTAAACTGGCTCTAAGACAGAGTCATCATGGAAGAAGGGTGTAGTAGAAGAAAACTGTTTAACTCATGGCATCTGGGCAGTAGGCAGCATGGTAAGAACCAGAAAGAAAGGGCTGGGGACCAGATATAGTCCCCAAGTTCATGTCCCTATCACCCACTTCTTCCAACTAAGCTCCACTTCCTAAAAGCCCAATCATCCGTGAACTCAAGAGCTGTTTAACCAACCGATGAGGCTAGTGCTTTCACAACCCATTCACCTCCCCAGGAATTTCTTATTCCAGTCAAGTTGACAAGGAACATTAATTGGCACAGTACTTTTTGGGCAAGGTACTAATAACTTGTGGGATCTAAGTATATGAATATATTAGCAATTTTCTTCATTATAAATGTAAAAAACAATGAACCTGAAGCATCAGTTCATTAGAATTACAAATAAGCTGGATCCACTCAGTGATGACATAGAAATATGTGGACAGGAAAAAGGGTCATTAGCATGGATGCTAATTGTTGGGATCGTCTGCCCTGTATTAGGCTATTTTTGAGTAGTATAATCAAATACTTGAAGCTGGGTAACTTTATGAAGAAAAGAAATTTACTTAGCTCACAGTTCTGGAGGTTCAAGTTGCCCTATCTGGCAATGGCCTCCTTGGAGGTCAAGTGCCAAGGTGTTACAGGGGACCACATAGTGACAGATGAGGGCTATGTATGTATGTGCTCTGGTCTCTCTCATCTTATAAAGTCACCATGAGTCAATCATGGGGACTCTTCCCTGGTGGCCTTATCTAATCTCATCACCTCTCAAAGACCCAACCTCTAACACTGCAATCAAGCTTCCACTCTCTCAGCAAATCACAGTTGGGATTAAATTCTAATGCATGAACTTTTGGGAAACAGACTCAAACCATATCCAAACCATAGCATTACACCTAACTAAAAATCAAATTTAATTAATGAATTAAGAACCTAAACAAAAAGACCACAGTTTCCCCTAGGTACTAGCAGCCAAAGAAAGTTTGGTTAAATTCAATGTGGGTGAAGTCTGCATCTATTTATAGAGGTCGATATGATTTCATATTTAAGACTATCATAATAGTTTCAGAGCTGGAATTATGGTGTATACTCTGAAGTGTCGTATTAACAATTAGTTTGAGCTCAGGTCATTAAAATGCATTTGTAATTTCTCAATGTCACTTAGCTCTATAAAGGTTAAATAATCTTTATTTTTCAAGTGAAGAAACAAAGGTTTTAGATTTAGTAGTAGAATTTCTCTAGATGTTAAGATCATCGTCAATACCAGGCCAAAAACAAGAATTTACAGATAACTTCCTAAAGACATTTTTCTTTTGAATTTTTATCTCTATCCAATTTATTACACTATCCCATTTATAATTTCTATACATTATTTCATGCATGAATTAAATCTGCAGACATCAACTGCACCTTCAAAATCTAAACACTTGACTTTCAGATTGTATGAGGTAAGCGCATCCTTTCAAAATTAGTGGCAGCCACATTTACAATCAGCCTCACTCTCTTTGTTCCTAAATCAGCCCTCATTAGTCTGCACAGAGGTTGTCCTCTGTGGGTCTTTATCACCTGCACTCTCACCCCATGGAAACTGGTCTTCTCCTCTTGCTCTACCATAAATTACCCACACTTACTCTAGGGCACACGCCACATCTCTCCATGTGCAGTACCAGCCTTGAGCCTCCTGGCAGCTCAGGCCCAAACTCTCCTTTCCCTGTTCTGGCCAACCTGGCAAGGCCACGATGTTACAGATACTCCAGTCATGTGGGCTCCAGGTGAACGGAGCCGATGGGAAACACTACTGTGTGACTGGAGGGTAGGACGGAGAGACCAAGGTGCTTTTCGCTCTGACTCTGCCTCAGGGCAGGGGCTGTCCCATCACACAGCTCCGTCTTCCCTGTAGAAGTGGCTAGATGTCTCCTTCCTTCCTCCATGGTTCAGCATTCTCCAGACAGTGCTTATGTGGGCGGCTCATCTAAATTTCCCAGTTTCTAGGTTCCAATATCCCACTGAGTAAATGAGTGAGTAAGTGGCTCTGAAGCCTGTATGAGTAGAAATCCCTCAAAAAGGAACATTTAATGGTAATGCTATCAGTTAATGTTAATGTCATCAGTCTTGTTAATAGTATATGCCAGCGATGGTGAACATTTTAGAGACAAATACCCAAAATGCAACCCCAAACCTACTTATTTATCATACAATTCCAAAACTGTGATTAAACCTGAAAACTGAGGTTTTAGTTTAGAAAAAACAGCTCATACATTAACATCTTTTGTCTTAAAAGAAAAACAAGTAACACTCATGCCATAGGTTCGCCACCACTGGACTGGTATGTGCTCTAGATATGGTATGATGAAGGTGGCCCTCTAGTCCTGTGATGACCCTCCTCCAAACCCACAACCTCTAAGTCTCTCTAAGCAAGAGAGACTTACCATATAAACCCAAACTGAAGAAGATTCTGCAAAATACCTGAGAAGGACTTTTTCCAAATGAAAAAAAAGAATTTTCTCTAAATATGTTGATAAATGGTGACCACTATGAGCAATAAGCATACATAATGAAGGCTTGGTTGTTATCTACATTGGAGGATATATTAAATATACTATGTTTAATATTTTAAGTCATTTAGACTTCTTATATCCATATCTATATAACATACATAGCATTCAACTATGTGTTTGGAAGTAAAACTACTTTGTTTCCAGTTTCAGAAACAAAACACAAAATCATGTGTAATTCAATCCAATCCAACACAAATAATATAAAGTACATTCTAAATGAAAACAATATCATGCATGTTTTTATTTGATCTAATCATGTTTTCCCCAAATGTGATTCTCCTCCAAATTACAAGTAAGATACTATTTGAAAGACAAATTGCACATTACTTTCATGTCTTTACTCCCCACTCACTTCTTAACTTTTAGAACCTAAGATAGAAGCCACAACATTTTATACTCTAATGTGATAAATGACATTGCATCTCTTTTGCTATATGCTGCGGTTACAAAGAACAACCCTGCCCACTGGGACCATCTGGGAGGGCGGCTGTGTTGGAACAATAATTTTAAACCGGGGCCCTTTCTTCACTATAACTGGCCCTCAGCTCCCAACACCAATGTGCATTATCTGATAGGAGTGATACTTGCTTTCTAAGCAGGAAAGAAAGGGGAAGCGTTTGATGGGGCAGGGGCAAGAGGAGAGAAGAGGACACTGGAAGAAATGGTTTGGTTTCTCTGGTTGATCTAGAGTCCTGGACTGAGAGTAAGGAACTATGAGTGAAAGCTGAAGAATCCATTTTTAAGAAAAGTGAAGGAGGGGCTGGGGATTTAGCTCAATGATTAGAGTGCTTGCCTTGTAAGCACAAGGGCCTGAGTTCGATCCCCGGCACCACCAAAAAAAAAAAAAAAGAAAAGTGAAGGTGAGGCCTAGAAACTCGAAGCATTCCTAGGGACTTTTGTGAGACTCCATACGAAAGACTAAGTACAGCATGTTAAGGGCCAGATGAAAAAGCCTTCAAGAAGTCTGACAAAGAAGTGACTGGTCCGTAGAACCAAGATCACTCCAATTCCTCACTTCCAAGGGTCACAGCACTAGGTTCTGAGTGGCTCCCTCTGTTGGACAGCCAGAAATCAACCTTTAAGTAATTCTCGGCGGCATTCCTGCTTGGGCAGGAGAAGAAGAGGTAAGCCTTTGAAAAACGAGGCCCTAGATGCTCAGGTGAATTTGTTTTGTCGACTTGGGTAGGTAAGCTCGGGCTGTCTATATCTAACTTGGAATTCCAATTTCTACCTTGCTAGTTTTTTCTTCTTCTTTTTTTTTGTACAGATCTTACACACATGGGAGACTCACGCATTATCTTCAGTCTTATTCTGTCTTCTAAACTGCAGAACATCATATTCAAAAGCCTACCAAGACATTTGGGTGCACTTCCCTGTGACCCCTAAAACACATGACTAGAATCAGTATTTGCTGCTTTTCCCTGCATTTCTATGTTTACAGTTAACATTATCATTCTCAGAACAATCTTGTGTGGGAGTGTGTTGGCTTTCTATTACTGTACCAAATGCCTGAGATTATCACCTGAGAGGGAGAAAAGGTTCCCTCTGATTCACAGTTTGGGAAGGTCCAGTCCATGACAGGCCCAGTTGCTTTGGGGCCTGAGGCAAAAGGGTGGATTGTGAAGCATGGTTGCTTGCTTCAGACGCAGGAAGTGGGGGATAAGAGGAAGAAACCGGACTCCCACGATCCCCTTCAAGGACATACAGCCAGTGACTGAAACTTCGTGCTGGATGCTACCCGCTAAAGATTCTACTTCCTCCCAGTAAGCCAAGCGAGGAGGAGACCTTTAACACTCAGCCCTTTGGGGGACTTTCAGGTCCAAATTCTATCAGGGAGGTGCTCTTATTGGCCCATATATAAGTAAGGAAATAGACAAGAAACTTGCTGAGCATTACACATCTGATATATAGCATGGTGGCAATTCAAAACCAATTCTGTCGGATCCCAAACCCAAAAGTCTAACTTCTTAACTAGAGTGTGCTGCTGGATATTTAGAACTTTTCACGTAAAATGTAAGCTCTTCTCAGAAAACGTAATCATTTTTAAAACAACCTACTGTGATAAACCAAAAGATTTCTAGTTCAAATGACTTCCAAAAGCAAAGATTTGTTATTCAATCATTTTTGAAGCCAGGAAAAAAAAAATGGTGCTAAAATCCAATCTCCACAATCACATTGTTTCCCTTTCCCAAAATGTAATTATGACCATGCAAGAACAAAGCTTGTGAGAATGGCTGAAGGTTGAGGCCTTCCAGAACCTTTTGTTGAAAGTGCAATACTTGGAAAAGGACTGACGGATAAGAACTATGACTCTTAATATTAATAACAATTCCAATTAGGATCAGTTTGTACGCTAATTCTCAAGATTCCAAACTGGGGAAGGCACCGTGAACTTTCTCCTTTAATATGTATTTGAAATGAAAATAACTCAGGTTCAGTTGGTAGCTCTACGCTACCAAAGAACAAAAATATTTTTTACTTAAAAACCTTGTTATGTGAGATTCATGAACTACATTCTCTTTGGTAAGCACCAGCGTATTTAGATAATTGATCATTGTGCTGCCCTTGGGTTCCGACTGACTGTCGATTAAGTTTCTTCTTAATGTCGCTGCATGGAAATGGCTACAAGGAAAGACGACGGCACCGCTGCTCTGGGTGATAGGATTTGAAAAACATCATGACAAATGCTCCTGGCAGCTTACAGCAGAATATTCAGATGGAAATTCCACTTCACTTCAACAGTGCAATATTTATCTTTGACAGCCCTGATTGCCGACTAGGCAGGTCCTTTTTAGAGATTAGGTTGAATAAAATGCTGGCTTGTCCATTAGGATACTCATAATTAGAAATGGCAATAGTTAATTGATCACTTCATTGAAGTCTTGTGGGAGGTTTTGGCTTTGGTCCTAAGGAAAGTAAACTTACTTAAAAGAAGCAGAGAAATAGAAAGCGGCATGTTCTGCCTATACGGACTTAAGGATTTCTGAAAGCAGAAGTCTCCTCATTGTTTCCAGAGTCGTTGCCTTATTAACAGGACGATGCAGTTACGCCTCTCTCCGTTTCAGGTGACTGAATCCCCAAGCGAACCAACTAAAGGGTGCGGTGAGAAATGTATTGGCTCTTATAACCCATCTGCTGAAAAGCCAAAAGCGGGTCTGCCCTCTGGGGCTCAAACGAGGACCCAAAGGCCTTTGTCTGAATCCCTAACTTCTACCTCTTCCCACGAGCTGCATCCCTCAGATCTCCTCCGTGTGGAGAACGATACAGCTCTGGGTCTGTCTGCACTCATCCTCTTAGAGCTCGTGACTAGAGAAGAAAATAACTTTTTTAAAACTAAAATAGGAAAAATGGCCACATGGAATTGGACTACCCCTTGCCGATCACTTAGATCAGTCACATGGCTGAATAATGATGACAACCGCTCCCTGCCCCAGGTCAGTCCCACCGCAGCGCCTCGGGGATTGAATTCTACAGTCAGAAGAGAGGTTCGAAGAGGCCTCAAAAATCTGAACCATCTTGCTGTATTAGTATTACTGCTTATGACAATAGTGGATAATTATTAATGTGGCAATCAGTTGTTCTGGGTTATTTTGTTTTGTTTATTTTACCACCACATTGTACTGGGCTGAATGATTCATAAGTTCATTCTCGCCCACCTGAAGTGAGAGGTGTTACTTTTAGGTAAATGAAAAGGAATGCAGGATCCATCTTCAGTATAATATTTTTGAAAATAATGTGTCTATATGTAGTCAAGATTCCCAATGGCCTAATTCGATTATTTCCGAGCAAACAGGTGAAAACTCCAATCTTAACCTCATAATGGTTAGTTTTTCCACCCGTGGGGCGCCAAATTAAAATTTTAAGGGTATCTTTGTACAGATTGCAGCCAAGTTGCATGTGTTAAACTATCGCTCAGGCAAGTACACATGTTTGGGATAATTATGCAGGTTTCCCTATTTATTTATGAAGCGTCACATTAAAGTTTAAACCAAGATATATCATTGACTGTAGATATCCTGTGCATAGCAACAACAGTTGCCTCTTCTGTGTGGTTGTTGACTGTTAAATTCAGCTTTCAAAACCAACTGTTTAGTATTTAAAGAGAAAGTTAACCAAAATAAACATCACAGAACTTGAAATGAATATAACACTCTAGCTAAGAGTCAGCTTGAGGAGTGAAATTTCATTGACTAGTTAATAGAAGAACTGGATAAGTTATTCACAGCAAAAAAAAATCTATTTTTGCTCTATTTCTATATTGTAGCATGTCTAATGCTGATTTTTCTAACAGAAATTTCTGGGTGTCTGGTTTCTGCAATAATTCTTGAGTCCACCAACAAATCACTGTGACAATGAAAAGCAAAAAACAACATGAAATTGAGCTGGGGATCGAACTCGGGGCCTTGTGCTTGCCAGGAAATTGAGATTCTTAGGATGCCAAAATTTTCTATTTCATTCTTCACTAAATCTGCCAAATCACCTGTTTTTCTTGTCCAAAATGTAAGCTGCACAAAGCTCAGCTTAGCTCATCAGAAAATCGAGCCAGAAAGAAAGACAAGGTGTCTGGAGTTGGGTGGGGCTGCTGGGAAGGAACATGGTATCTACGTGTGAATCTGAATTTAGAACTGCTGCCTGCCTTCCAAGCTCCAGAATCATTTATTCAACTGCTTGCTTCTTTCAAGAAGTCTACACTGAGTCCCTGCAATGTGTCAAGGGGACAGCAGTGAGGAAATGACACATGATGCGAGAGTCTAGCAGAGGCAACAGAGATAAATCAAAACAACACAAAATGAGGAAGTGCTCTGAAGGAAAGCACAACAAAACAAAGTGGGTTGGGAGATAGCACTGAACAAAAACACCTGGGGCAGAGGAGTCACACAGCTCAAAGAAAGCTCCCTCTGGAAGCGCCTCAAGCCAGAAGCAAGAATGAGGAGGGAATCCCAAGGCAGGAAAGTGCTGTGGTTTGTACATCCCAGCAAAACTCCTGTTGATACTTAATTCCCACTGCGAGCTGGGGCCAGATGGGACTGTTGTGATGGTCATACAGTCACCAGGGCTTTATAAGGGATTCATGAGTTAATAGTTTACCTTGAGGCTCTGTCTGTTGGACACACTGGTCTCATCATGCGATGCCCTGGGCCTTCCCAGGACTCTGCAATGTCCCCATCAGCAAAAGGACCCCACCAGAGGCAGCCCCTCAGTCTTGGAGCTTCAAGCATCCAGAACCAGGAGCTGAATAAACCTTAATACTTTATAAATTACTCAGTCTGTAATATTCATTTATGTCAATAGATTACCGACTAAGACAAGTGAAAGGGGCATGAATGATCATTCCCGCAAGAGAAGGAAAGGAGCTCACTGTACGAGTCTGTATGCTGCCACACCTCTAAAGTTTTGGTGGGGAGAACACTGTTCAGTGTGATATGAGACAGAGTCCAGGGCCAGATGACATCAACCCTGCATGCAGCATACGCTTGGGGATTTTAATCTTCCTTCTGAGAGCCATGGGAAGTTGTACAAGCATTTTAACATGGAAATGAGAAAGAAGAGAGTATGGGGATCATGACACAAATGGATGTGTGTTTTGAAAATAAGGTTTGGTTGCTTCCTCAATGCCTTTGATTTATTAACAGCTGCCCCATTTATCTGGTCACTTGATCCAAGAGTTAAAAATCACCGCAGCCTTCTGCTGCTTCTCCAAGTCGTGCAGCTTGGGGTTGGCCTTAGTCCACTGTCCACCTTGACCCTTGCTCAGGAGCTCACTCCAACGCTTAAAGTGAACTCCTGGGAGCCGCTGGGCTTCTAGTTCCCAGAGCAGGCAGAGCGCCCTGCTGATGGGCAGTGTGCACCACCGCCCCACGGTGGGAAAGAGCTGGTGCAGTATGATCTGAGAAAGGGTCAGCCAGGCCGGGGTGCACCAGATGAGGGAGGATCCGGGGGCCTCCTAAAAGATAGATTACACACCAAAATACAGCAGCAAAGCAGGGATTTTGGCAAGTTCATAGTACGTCAGCAGCCCTTCTCTCTCCCGCCTGCCGTGCCGGCTATATAATCTGAGTCAGGACCCTCTCCTTTGGCCTCTGTTTTAACTGTGGTTTTAGATTCTGCGCTGGTCACTTGGCATCTGTCATTCCTGACCTCCCCGTAAGTCTGCAGAACCACAGGGCAAGATGATAACCAAAAGTTGTTTATATCTTCACTGCAAGACAGCTCTCACCAGCATGCAAAAGTCAGACTACAATCCCACCCTCCACCGACGAGGCCTGCCTATTCTCAGTTAGTACCCACTAGGGCAGTGGTGGTGAACCCACAGCACGCATGGTACAGCGGGCTGTTGGCTACCATTGAAAGCTCCAAAAGGTTCACCATCACTGCACTAGGGGACATCGCCACCCAGCAGTTTCCTACGAGTACAATTATAAAGGCATTTACAGGAAAACATAGCAGCAAGGGAATACATATATGACCCCTCCAACACTTGTGTCTGACCAGTTCCCACGTGCAACCAGCTAGTTTATCTCTAAAACAAAAGAAGAGGGAGAAAGAATGTTACAATAAAGATACTTCATTCTTGAACAAATTTCTAAATGTTTAGTTATCTGCATCATAGAGGCTTCATAAATTCAGACTAAATAGAATCTGTTTTTAGGCACAATTCAGTCAAATTTGGTGAAAACAAAATACAAATGAGTCAGTAGAAAAGACCTAAAACCAGCTTACTGTTCTGAAACACAGGCTTCTCCCAGCAGAATTAATTTTTCGGGATATACTATGCAATAAAGCATCATAGTATAGAAAATGAATCAATAGTGTCACTACTGGATTAACTCCAAGATTATCGTAGGAATTATAATTAGAGATTCATTTTAATAATGAAGGTCAGAGGCCAGAGAAACTGAAAGTACTGGATCATTTGAGTTTTAGATTTAAATAATGAATTATGGGAAACTATGACAATCTCATTTATATATGGTCCCTCTACATCATAATTTACTAGATGGCAATCTTTATGCAGCATTCTCTCCACTCTACACAATAATTTGTTTACATCTTTTATGTGTCTGATTTTTCATTACTAGGCCAGTCTCACTTTTTAAATTTAATGTGTAATTTTGAAGCAGAAAATCAACTCTGGTTTCTACATTAATTGTGGGAATTATCCAATTCCTTTTTAAGCATTGACAGGGGCTGCAATACACTAAAACCTTTGGATGAGTCCCCATCAACTCTGATTGTAATGAAAGGCTGTGGTTTCCCCCTGGTAGCTAATTAGTGTTATTCATATAGCCACCTTTAGTCCATGAAACTAAGAAAGAAAAGAAATGTGTTTGAACCCATGTAAGGGCAGGATGATAGCTTCCTGTAAACACATTATTTTCTGGGCTCTTTTAATGGAATATTAGATGAAGAGTTAGAAATACATCCCTCTGAAAGTTTATTTCCTCCATCCTGTTAAAAATGGTTTGAACCTAAATTCTGACATGAACTAGATTAGCTGAATTACACTCCATTCTTATTTGTCAGTTTCCATTTTTATTTTAAAGGACATCATTACTAAATAAAACTAACATGCACTACTGAAAAACAAAGAGAAATTTCCAGGATAGTCAGCAATGTGTTCAGCTTCTCTCACGTACTACCCTACACAGAATAGCACCGAGTTTTCCTCTGGTGGTCCTGCATATCCACACACACAACTGGGTGTGTGTGTGTGTGTGTGTGTGTGTGTGTCTGCTAACATGCGGACATTTCAGTAGTTTAATGGCTAGTAAACATCAATAAATATGTCATTTCTTCTGTAAAACAACACAAAAGGTAACATTTAAGTCATTTAAATCCAGTCTTGCCCTGTGATCTGCACCCAGAGTACTCACAGATTCCATGCATTTTATTGGCTGGTAATTTTTCCCTATAAATACTAAATGTACCTTTTTAACTTTAGAGGGGACAGTCACTGCCTTGCCTTCTGCAAAGCACTAAGAGCGCCGGAAGCAGCTCTGCAGAAGCTCACATCTTCCAAGCAACTAGCCTCGGTTCATTCAGACTTGGTCTCTCCTTGACATTAGAGTCTCTGCAGCCTCCGTCTCATCTCACCAGCAAGTGTGACTCTCCTTGTGCCCTCCTCATGGAGGCTTTTGAGAATAGAGATGGAGAAAACAGCCTCTTACTCTAACTTTCCCGGCTTTCTTTTCATAGAGTAGAACGGAAACACACAGAACAGTTTTAGGACAACAAACATGCAACCTAGGTAATTCCACTCTTCTCAGTCAAAAGAGAATAAATGGACACTTGTTCTTAAGGGAGACAGAAACCGGGCAGCTTCCCCAAGTTCTTCCCAGCTCTGAATTCTGGCCTCTGTGGCTGTTGCCAACATGTAGAGTCGTTATGTTTCATGGACCACTGAGGGTAGCATCAGCCATTTCCAGGCCTTCACTCTGTGAACCTTTCTTCTGCTTTGCAAAAGAGCTTGCCTCTTCTTTCACATGCTACTTTACTTTGAACAATATTCAAAAGTAAATCAAGACTACTAGACCAACGATGGTGGACCTTTTAGCGCTTTCAATGACAAACAGACCGCTACAGCATGTGTGCTGTAGGTTCGCCACCACTGACCTAGGTTATTGGTTGCCTATTCAATGACTGTACACAGCCTTCTCTTACTCTTACTGACAGGGCAGTTTACTTACTCTTTTGCTACCAATATTATACAACCATTTAGGATCCCGGGGGCATAAGTATTTTGGCAGCACTGTCCCCAGACTTAGAAGATGGATGTTCGTGATGGCAGCATTAGAGCTCTTTGAGTTCCCTACGAATGACTCGCCTCAGCATGACCATGTGACACATAAAGGGACAACTTCTAAGGGGATTCTGGGAAAGGTTTTCATCCAAGGTTTAATGAAATAAAGAGGAGAGATTTCTATTTCCTCTGTCTACCCTCCTGCCTCTTTGTACAATTATATACTGGTGTCATCTCGAGGGGACATGCGTCAAATGTAACATGATTTCTATCACAGAGTGGAAAAATGTAAAAAAAATAAAATAAAAACTCCTAGGTGATGTCATAGCACTGCTAAATTAATTCCTGAAATGCCTCCAGATTTCTTACGTAAGATAATAAATTGCTTATCATTGAAAATGCTTTTAGTCAGGTTTTCTGTTGCTTGCAACCTAAAGCTCCCTAATTTATAAAAAGGACTTTGCTTTCAAAAAAAATTCAAACTTAATGGAAATAATATCGTGGCTGTATTTCCAGCATGTGATTGAAAAGATCACTTGCAGAATACCTGCAGCGTTCCAGGTTTCCCCACCATCCCATTTTGCTGTTCACAAGAGCTCTCTGACATGGGCCATTTAGTGTAAAGGATAGTGAATGGCAAGAGCTGAGGAACTTGTTAAAAGGACAGAGCCTGAAGTGAAGGAGATGGAAACCCAGGGCGCCTGACTCTGAGCCCAACCTTCTGTCGTGTACCATTTTGCTTCCAAATACATCCTTTCTTGGTGTGCATAAATAGATCAGAATATTCAGACAAACTTGTTTTCCACAGGCCAGTATTTTAACAAAGACCAAACATGTATACTGGAGGCACGCCACACATCTGAATGTTGCACATTTTCTGCTAGCAGTTCGTGTCCAGTCTATTCTTGTGCTCTACAAGTCCACAATAAGAGCAGGACTGCTTTACTTGTAGTTTGTCAGCCCCGTAACTGTTGAAGAGAAACCAAGCTTGCATCTACAGGCTGTGTGCCACTCATACACTCTCTTCCCAAAGTGCAAGTTCTCACTGGGGCGCGACTCCCAAAGAACCACAGCCCCTGCAGGGGGCGCTCTGGATCCCACCTCCAGGCCACTGGCCAGGCCAAATACTTTCAAGAATATTTTCTTAGCTCCCACTAGTCACTGGAGGCCTTCTCCAATGTTGAAAAAAAATACCTAAACCCCACAAAGCAAGAATATATTTCTCGGAACTAGAAAAATAAAACATTAATGAAAGACAATGTTTAAAATCAATTAAAATTCTGTCTGACAAGGTCTGAATGTTAACAAGAACTGAAATACTCACTAACTAGGATTTTGATCCCAGATGATCCATACATGATCCTCCTCTTTTTTTCCACTTTTTTCCTCAAGTTTTATTTTTTATTCATACATGTTTGAAGTACATAATGATTCCATTTATTGTGAGGAGTTGGTACAAGTACATAACACATCTTAATTGTTTTCATCCCCTACTCCTCCCCTCCCTCTCTGCTCCTTCCATCTCTGGGTCCCTTTCCTGTTTGAAAAAGCTCTCCCCGCTTTGTTTTTCAATTTTTTTTGTAATCACCTTTCCCTCCCTTTCTTCCCCCTTCCTACGTCTCTTACTCCTCTTCGCAATTGAAAAGATCTCCCTATTTCCTGTTATCTATCTTCTGTATATATGTATTTTGCATTTCTCATGTAAGAGAAACAGTGTAATATTTAAGCCCATCTGTCTGATTTATTTCACTTAGGATCGTGGTCTCGAGGTGCATCGTTTTCCTACAAATGGTTCAAGTTTTTCCTTCTTTATCAGAGAGTTGCACCAGAACATCTTACTGCAAACTCACAACAATCCTAGGAGATAGTGTTGTTGTAGCATTGTTGGTTCTCACCATGCAGATGAAGAATTTGAGTTGTAGGTAAGTTTTGCAACTTGTCTGTTGTATGGGCTGAGTGTTTCTATCCTTTCAAAATTCATAGGTTGAAAGTCCTAACCCCTGTGTGATGATACTTGGAGACAGAGTTTTTGGGAATCAGTTAGGTCTAGATATGAGGTGATGGTGGCACTGAGGCCCTATAAGAGGAAGACAAATAACACAAAGTGAGGCGGCTGCCTCTGTCTGTAAACCAGGAAAAAAGCCACCATCGCCCAGGTCCAACTCTGCTGCACGGCCACAGAACAACTCAGACACTTCAGGTAGCAAATAGGCCGGCAACTTGACCCTGAATTTTCCAACACCCAGAACTGTCCAGTGTTTAAATGAAGCAGTCTGTGTTCTTTTGTTATAGCAGTTTGAGCTGATACATTACCCAACTTCTCACAGAAACTTAGCCATAAGCTCTTTGACATCAATACACACCCTTTCAAGACGACCACACTGCTTTCTGTTCCACCTGCAGTACTGGCAACCTTAACATGCTAAGCAACACGATCTGAAGCCCAAGACATATCTTGAAATACCTTTATAGAATAAACGGAAAGATGAAAAAAGCAGGTGAAAAACAGTTTCTGACAGTTTATCATTGTCAATTGGAAAAGACTTCTTGTTCTGTACAATAAAGTATGAAGAATTGGGGGATCAGACCATGTAATATAATAACATATGCCAGTTCTTAAATATTTAATGGCTGCCAAATGCTGTTTTAAGTGGTTTGCATGTATAGTCATTTAATCTTTACAAGAAATCTATAAAATTTTAAGTAACAACTATATTATTATTACAACTATATTAGCTGATTCATAAATAACAGTAACAACTTTTAAGTAACAACTATATTATTATTACAACTATATTAGCTGATTCATAAATAACAGTCTTATCCTCATTTGCGAGGTGAGGAGACTGAAAGGGACACAGTAAAGACCAGCTAGAAGTGCAGGGCTGGGGTGGGGGGAGGCGCCCCAAGCCTCTGTCCCCTGCGCGGCTGGCTCCTAACCTTTGGCCCAGGGCCTGACAGTCAGCTTTCACTAAGTCTTTGATGAATAAGCACCTAATCTGTTTTCATTAGATGAGGGCCAAAATCAGTCGCATAAACCTATGAAGCATTAAATAAGAAAGTACCCGGAAACGGGGCCGGAACCCTGTCATGTAGGAAACGAAGAAAGAACTGATGGATGAGTGCACCCTGCACACGGCACAGCTTGCTGGGTGGCGAAGCAGCTGCAGGGCCACAGGCACACGCCGCTGTGCTTTGCTCTTATTTCCCTCTAGGCTGATCCACCAGTATCACCACTGGCATTTTATTTTTTTAGGTGTCAGAATTTGTAAAAATCAGAGGACTTGTGTTCTCAAAGCAGTTTAAATATGAAATGTACAGATGCTGCCAGACGTCCCCCGGCTTCCCCCGTCTGTTCCCAGCGGCTTCAGGGATGCAGATTCTGATGTGGCTGGTCCGGTGGGACTCCTCCACCAGCTCCCCCAAGGGAACTTTAGGATGCACAGCACATGAGAACATGCTCAACCTGGGGCTGGGGGCTCCCCGTCGTGTTTCTCCCTTATTCAGAAGGTGGGCTCCTCCCTCAACACCCTCTGGAGGAGGACTCAGGAACTAGGATTCGCAGGTATGGAAAGAAGGGCTCGGGGCTTGGATGGTAAGGACAGAACCCAGGGAAAGGAGAGGACCAAGGATCAGACAGAGCAAATGAGACGAAATGAAGCCATCGCCCTTATTCAGACGTAATGGAATTACAGTAATACAGTAAACACCGGTGATTAAAAATAACATGTACAGAAGCAGGAAGAGACTTGCCACGAAGGGAAAGAACCTGGACTACCCATATTAAAGTTGCCATCACCTCTTAGGAAACGAAATAGATTTTATCTGGTGACTTTATAGGGTAGACGAATTGCCAAGAGGAACATTTTAGACCAGCATAAGAAAATTTTTCAAATACTTCTATCTGAAAAATTAACGGGCCGTCTATATGACAGTGAATTTCCACAATACGGAGGCAGCTGCTTCTCAGGTAAAGATGTGTGGACAAATGGCCTCCTAAATGCCCGTTTTCCCTTCTCCCAACACCAACAACTCTAAAGACTACATTTGTGAAATCCCCCATAGCAAGAGAATTTTAAGCTGAAAAATTTAAAACCTTCATAGGATAAATAATGCTCAAATAATATTAAGTCGTGAAAGCGAATCTTAAAATGTTTTAAATACTTTCTAGAATTAAAACAATAAAGATCCAAACAAAGCACAAATAAAAATGAATTTTTGCATATCTTAAATAGTAATGCTTGGCTCTGACATGAAATTTTCAGACTACCTTTGGCTCAGGATCTCCCCTTTTATTCCCTGTCCAAGCAGTACTTGGGATCTGCTGTGCTTGGCGGTGGGAAAGCACTGTGTCACCAGAGGCGTTTCTTCCACCGTGTGTGAGCTGCAGTCTCTCTCCCTCCTGACAGGTCAGTGCCCTTCTCGCTTTAGCAAGGTGAGTTGTTAACATCATCACCCAAGTCCAACTCTGCTGCACAGCCACAGAACAACTCAGACACTTCAGAAAACAACACGTTTATGCTACTTTATTTAGTACATCTCTTCTGGCAGTAAATGCAGTATTTTGCAAATTCTTCAATTTAAGGTTGCCACTAGAAAATTCTACAAGAGCAGAAATCTCTGACACGGCTCCTCCCCACTCTTGTGTAGGACCCCTGACCTTCGTTCCTGTCATTATTCGGGAAGGTATTTGTGAGACTCCATTTCCTCTCTCCGGCTTCCTTTATTCCTCTGAAAATCAATGCACTCAGAATCCACTCCTCCTCAGTCTCAGGTTCAATTCCCATTTTTTTCCTTCCAAATCCCAATCCTTTCCCCCTTCCTAATTACTTCCCATTGTGGGCAATCAATATTTGCTTATTTTCTGAATGAAACTCTCTAGATTACTGAACAGGTATGGCAAAGTAAATTTGACTCTGCTGGAGTGTTGCCGTAGGGAAATTCATGGTCGGAAAGAACTCACATGTATACTTTCCCAAAGAGGTACACTCTGATTATGTTCTTTATTATGTTTAAAAAATAGACCCACCACTGCAAATCATAATTCACTTTTTAGAACAGGTCAGTTGTTGCTTCGCTTTAAAAAAAAAAAAGGTTTAGTATGAGTTAAGTATTAAATAACTGCAAACATTTGTTTTTTAAAATTAATTAAGACTAAACGGCCAATAGAAAAAAATCATATATACATTAGCCAGGTCCAAATTAAAAAGTTATATATAGTGGAAATAAGAAATGGACAAGGATTTTTGAGGAAAACAAATCTTTCTATTCAGTTTCATGCTAAAGTTGTAAAATAATATTTGTCAATGAACTTTTAAAAGGTGTTTATTATTGCCAGTGTGGGGATGTGCAAATCTCTGGAGGAATAGAGGGCGACACGGGGAGTAAAGACGATTGTGTTAGAAGGGGCAGAAATCTACAGGAGTGAAGAGAAGACGAGAATGAAGAAGGGGTATTGAGAAAGAGGAAGAGATGTGCAATCCTTCCTGATCCTCACAGCAACTGGGTCCAGGACCCCCGCTGATAGCAAAGTCTGTGGGCATGTAAGTCGTTTACATAAAATGACAAAGTATTTGCCTGTGTCCTAAGAAATCTTCCTCTACCCTTCAAATCATCTCTAGATTACCTGTCATACCTCATATAATGTAAATGCTATGTAAATAGTTGTTTTACTGTATACTTTAGGGAAAAATCACAAGAAAAAAGAGTCTGTGTGTAGTACAGTTTTTTCTCAATGTTTTTGATCCACAGTTGGTTGACACCAAGAGCAAACTGCACATCTAAGAAAAGCAAGATGGCTGAGCCAGTGAAAGACAGGAGAGTGTAAAGGAGCAAGATCAACACCATCCACCAGCCATAGTGACAGGAAAGCAAGAGAATGATCACAAGCTGCCACCAGTAATCCCCTCAGCAGACCTGCCAGGCGATGGCTCATGTACTGACTCAGCATCATAAAGGTGATGGTTTTTCCAAATTAGATTTGGATGCCATTACCATGCAGCACTTCCTCCCCAGTTTACCACCAACCTAACGATGTCAGAATTTCAAGGACGGGACTGGAGTTCTAGAATGGAGGGTGGAGGTCAGAATAGAGCTGATCCTGTAAAAAGGGCCCATATCTGCATTCCAGTTATTTCATCTTCTCCTGGCTTCTGCTTGTGTAAATTAACGCTCAAATCCTCATTCTGTGTGATCTGTCAAAGTCTCCTCCTGTCTCATATTTCTGTGGCGTGCAATCCCAGTTGCCAAGGACCATGCTCTGCTCCACCCTGTGGAGTCTCTGCTTCCTAGGATCCTTGCTGCTGGATAATTAAGTGATGAAAACCAAAGACCTAATCTCCTCGTGTATTCTGAGTTATCTAAGAAAACTTCTCTTTCTTCTGGATGCCTTTTTCTTCTCGCCTTGAGTTCAGTCTCCTCCAAGCTCCACGCGTGCACATAACCACCACCAAACTCACTCTGCCCTGAGTGTGCGCAGGAAACCTGCAACATCATGGAGAATGTGGCCCCCGGGGCCCTCTGTCCCTTCCTAAAGGGCTGAATTTTCCTACTTCTCAATGGAGAAGGATTGAGAACCTGATTTTAAGTCCAGAACTCTCCTCAGATGAGCAAAAAAACTGAATTTGTTAAGTTTAACCTAAGGGGCGAGGGGCCTAACGGCATTTCATGCTCAGGTGAGCAGACAGGACCCCGACAGAAAACAGCCAGGAGACAACTCATCCCCTGGGAAGGGGGCGGCTAGAAGCTCTGCCGTCAGGCCTGCTCTGAAGCCCTCGGGTCAGTGTGTTCAGGAAATCAAAAACATCCCTTCGGTTTTGGACTATGAATGTGGAACTCACAATGAATATTACGGAATCTTCTTCCCATCTCCCTAGGCACAGTGGCAGCACTCTAGAAATAAACCTGCCATGAAACCAACTATATTCACATTGAGTTGGAGGAAAAAGTCTCCAAATCTGCGCAGGGCAAGTATTCCAGTCTGGAGGGTTTGGCTCGGAAATAGGTGAAAATCAATAGATCAAACAATAAACCTCTCTGTTTTGGGTTTTGCTTCATTCGTACTGGGGCTCAAGCCCAGGAACCACTGTACCACTGAGGTACAAGCCCGGCACCTTTCAAAGATTTGTTGAATTTTGAGACAGGGTGAGTTGGCCAGATGAGTCCCCAAACCTGAAATCCTCCTGCCTCAGCCTTCCAAAGTGCTGGGATTACAGGGATTTACCCAGCTAAACATGTCAGTTTGTAGGACTTTTAAAATTTCTGAATTGTGGCTAGGTATTGAGGACCTGGACCATAAAGAGAGAAATAGAAAAGGCAGGAGAAGGCTCTTAAAAAGCAACAAATGAAGTGAATGAGGGAAAACCAAACTAGCAAGGCAAGTGCCGCATGAAAAGTTAGTGACGGCTGGACCCTTCGTGGGAAGGAGGAAAGTGTGGTCTTGTGAGTAAGCGAGACCTGCGTGCGGGGCTGCATCCCCCATGACAGGAAGGTGAGCGTGAGAGGAACTTGGGACGCAGAGGGCTGGACTCAGTGGCAGGGCTGGGCCAGCAGCGTGTGAGAAGAGGGGAAGGCCTGGAGTGAGGCTTGGGGGATTGAAACGCGGGTCAAGGGGAGGCAACGGGAGCCAGAGGAAGCTTGTCCTAGGGCCCTCCCACCACGTCACCAACAGGGGTAAGAGAAGGGACATTTTAAAAACCGCTGTCTCAGCGGCGAAGATATTGCAGCTTCCACACACGATTCGTCTTTCACTTGGAGTCCCTCACATGCTAGCAACCTTCTGTCTTCACCGCTGAAAAAAGCCGTATCTCCTGGTGGGGTTCTTCACGTCCATCCCTGTTCACTTGAGTCTGCACACTTGAGGTAAATCGGGTCAGGCATGGAATTCTAATCGCCTCCCAGCGCACCATCAGTGCACGCCCCACTGGGGCCTGCAAAGAGGTTAATTGTCCCATGCGCATTTTCGAGGCCCTCCACAGGAGAAGGACAAGTCATTTCTCTCTGCTTATAAAAGGAAAGCAGGCTTGGAAAGCTACAGCTCTTTACAAGGCCACCAAGAAAGCCAGGGAATGTTTATATCCCCCGCGCTCACTCACAGAGCTTTAATGAGCATTAAATGAGAATTATGGAAGGTATTAACACAAAGTCTGCTGCATTTTAGTCTACGTAATATCCTAATTAATCTTGTAGTAAGAGTAAGTTGAAAAACTGTTTTCTGTCCTTTGTCATGGGCGATCCCTGGAATGCCAGGACAATGATGCGCTGTCCCTGAGGCTACCTTACCACCGTGAAGACGGTAGCCTGGTACAGACGTTTTACTGTATTTCTTTGAGAAGCTACAAACACTGTAATGAAACATACCGGGTTGGAGGCGCCTTAGCTCTGACTTAACACCTGGCTGCTATTGCCCACTGGTGACCCGAATGTGGTTAACATAACTGCAAAGTGAGAAGTTGTGTCTTTTCAATGAAGAGGAATCTCAACATTTCATCTGCGTATAGTCTGTTTTATTTTTAGTATTTAGATCTAAGGAAAATATGCAACTCTAAGATAAATAGCGCTTAGGGGAAAAAAGTTATAGAATGGCAGGAAGACAAAGCACTTTTACATTAGTGTTCTTGCTAATTAGTACACACTTACCACATAGTAGAATATTTAATTGAGTCTAATAAAGATATTGGAAGCGCTAATTACTTTGCGCTTTACAATTTTGCAATTTACATTGTTTTACATATTTCCAGTGCTTTCTGATGAAAATGTAATACTATATAGAAAAACATCTTATCATTGTGTATTAGGGTTATTAAAACTAAATGCTGCTGTGCACAGAAAGTGTGTTATAAAAAGGGCTTGTGGAAGTGGGCTGATGTGGTTTATTATTTCCCTTGTTCTTCCGAACACTTGCTAGGTTCCTAGTACTGATGGCAGCACCAGTGACCTCAGTCAGGGCGGTGAGGTCTAGGGCTGGCTCTGCCTCAACCATCCTGTGACCTTGGGCCTCGGATTCTCTGACCCTGAGCTATAGCACATGCCCTTAACTGAAATGATAGACGTTTATCCAAAGGAAATCAGGGAGAATTTTTATTAATCTCTATAATCCCAACTGCCAGTGTAAAATTGGTTCCCAATATACATCTGCTTAATAAATGAGAAAGGAAGAAGGACACAGGGAGGGAGGGGAAGGGAAAGAAGACAAGGAAAAGAGGTGGAGGAAAAAAAAAGACAAAAGGAGGAGTAAGAGTGGCATGAAAAGAAAGAGAGAAACTGTGTGAGGGTCCCTGTGAGAATATAAGAAAATTTAATGTTGGACTAACTTCTACATCTCTCATGCTAGGTCTATCTGGATCAGTTCTCCTCCCACTTGATTTTGTAACTCAATTTCTGTTGGAAAAGAGCCATTCTTATTCATTTACATACTGCCCAACGCTGTTCTCATGCTACAACACAGTTCCCAGAGTTGCATAGCTGCAAGAGAGACCATGTGGCTACCAAACTTAAAATATTTACTGTCTGGTCCTTTACAAAATATTTTTGCCAATCCTTCCTCTAAATACTCCACATACCTCTGACCTTTCCTAAGGGATGTGTATAAGATACAGCAACAGAAGACTTCAACCCCAATTTGAATGCAGAGGTTTAGGGCTATGAAGGGAACTCCTCAAAAGGCAGCTGCACAAAGAGTCTCTTGAAATCATTCCTGATTTTTAATAACACAGTTATTGGTAATTTGAAACTGCCTAATCTTTGAAAGGAGCCAGGACATGTGGTACAGAATGGTATTGTCCAAACCATTGCTGTCAATTTATGTTGACCCAGAACACTTTCTTCCAAAAAATTAAGGGGATCATGCCTCTGTGTTTACTCAGAGCAATTGTAATTTCAAGCAGTATTCCCAGCAGAATTACTAAGAATGCCCCTCAGGATCAAAATGTACTGATTTGGAGAATCTATTTTATTAGCACACTTTATATACGTGATCCTGAAGTTACTACGTTTGCTCTTGCCAAACTAAATTCTTTTTATCTTTGGATTTTTTGCTGGGCCTCGGGGTATTTGATCCATTTTTGTTTGTTCATTGTTTTTAATTATGGTTTTTGTTTTAGATGCTGACGCAGCCTTAGCTAAAAGACCACAGGTTTTGACTTTGTTTTTGAGAAAACTACTTCACGAAGAACTACATCTGAATGTTCTCTGTGTATGACTTTCTCCCAAGAATGGTAACAAAATGGAATTCCCTGGAAAACATTGTTTGACTACTAACCTCAAATATTTCTTTCTTGGTTCCCGTAAGAACACTGACCTCTGTGGCACCAAAATCATTTAACTTCTCTTGAGGTTGCATCTCAGAAGTCATCTCAAAGTATCCCTGAAAACCACGTCTGAGACTCATTTAAGATGCTCAGAATGTCCCCCCGAACATGGAGGCTTGAGTCATAGAAGGATAACCCATTTCTAGGATGCTGTCTTTGCTGACCCCTGATGGGAAAGCAGCTGGTGCCAATACGCAAGTGTGCTACGCGCGCTGGGTAGACTGTTTATAAAGGCAATTGACAGCTAAGATAAGGTGTTTAACCTGAAGGCAATTCCACAGCTTCTATAGCCTGCCAGATTCTCCATCTAGCTGTTTTAACCTTTCAAGTGGCCATGAAAACTTTCTCTCTCCCCTTGGAAATTGTTTCAGTGACTTAAGCATACATCTGCACTGTCCAGGATAAAAATGACTACCCATGTAGCTACTTAAAATTTAATTAATTAAGATAAACATTTAGTTCCTCTGTTCTACCAGCCACAAGTTAAGTACTAAGTGACCATATGAGGCTAGTGACTACAGTGTAGGGGAGCTGGACTATAGAACATTTCTGTCTCTGCAGAAAGTTCTGTGGTTCAGCACTAGACATGAGAGAAAAGATGACCGGTATAGTTTAGTTCATAGATCTTTAGCAACCCATCACCTTTCTTCTAATAAGCACAGGTCGTATTGTAAAACTGAAGTACTAAATTATTGATGCGTATGGATTCAATTTATTTATCTAACAACAGTTACATGATAGGCCACATGCTGGGTGCTGTAAAGAATTAGGGAAAGAAACACGGCTGCGCAATGACCCAAAAAAGTCCCCGTGGGCAAGCCAGATTTGGGTTGGCACCATGGGTATGAGCAGGTGGGTATAAAGAGAATATGTCAGCCACAGGCCAAATACCAAGGAGAATGAAGTGCACACTCAGCCGGGCTGCTGGGAAATGTCTCAGAAGAGCAAAATATTCATTTATTCATTCATACTTCACAACCATCCCAGGAGGGGGACAGAAAAAAACCTTCTCTTAGTTTTACAGGACACAGCCAGTCTCTTGTCACTCAGTGATTGTTGTACCAGTATAACAGCGCGGCTCTCAGTTGGGTGCCATTTTTTCTATAGATACTGCAATCTTATAGAAGTTATAGACTTAGTGAATCTGGGAGATAAATGTTAGTGGTAATGGGAAAACATGCACTTATAGAACACTTTAAAGAGAAAATTTTAGTAAGGATGCAACTTGAAGTTTCAGTTTTCTTTCATTCTAAAATTTCTATGAAGTCTAAATATTTAAGGAAAAGTATCATAACTAAAAGTGTTTATGATAGTTCTAGAGGTAATGCAGTCAGAAAATGAGAAACGTCCACGGGCCAGTGCTGTGAATGTACCAAATAAGACACTGAAAGGCTCACAATGTGCTGATGCTAGTCTTCATCTGGAAGGGGACATATTTAGAGACATCATTTGGAGACTGTCCTGTTCAGCACATGGCTTCACTGCCCTTCTGATCACAAAGGGCATCATTATGTACATTTTTATAAGGCTCTTGATGATGTTGCCTCTTAAGGACTTAATTTAATCTTATAGAGAATATGAGAAGAGAGCAGAGTTTGTAAATGCGTATTTGTGGTAATATGATTTCTTTTGAAGAACATCGGGCTATTTATGCTTTAAAGGTTAAAGTAATTTTAAAACATAGATGTTTGAGTGTCAAGTAGAGAAGCAAAATACAGGTTCATTATCCAAATATCTGGCAACGTAGTGCAAACCCAGAATGACTTTCTTTACTGTTGGCTTTAAAGACTCCTTGGCTGGCTTTCTGGGGAACACTCTGCAATAATAGTTCCGTACAACTGGTTTATAGCTTCAGACTTCTTCTTTTAGTGCTTTATCTTTTCCCTTCAGGCGGAGGCATTTCCACTCACAGAGATAAAGCAGAAGACACTGGTCTTGGAACTGACTTCACAAAAAGACCACAGATCTTTACAAAGAGAAAGAGAAAACTAAAGTACAGGTCAGCAGACAAGAAGAAGATAATTAATAGGCATTTGCAGGAAAGCTAGCATCTTTCTAGCACGTGCAGTTGTTTTCTGCTGCCCTCTTTTCTCTTCTAAAACTGAATCTCTCTCCCAGGATATGAATGCAAAACTAGAAATAGGTCTGACCATGTTGGCCACTCATGCAGCATCTGTTGCAGGGAGCAGAGGAGGTAGAGTGTAAGATTGGTTTCTAAGGTGTTCTCTGGGAAGGCTTTTTAAGATCAGTAAGAATGTCAAAAAGAAGCATACTTAGCTAGAATGTGGACACGAGAGACACAGACATTCTACTGCAAAAGAGGAATACGAATCTACGTGTTAGATCTCAGTGGCAATACAGTCCTAGGTGAGGACAGAACTCAGTGTACTGCTGAGAAATCCTGACACAGAAAGAAAATACTTCAGAAGTGAGGGCCTGGGGAAGGGCCATCAACATGGACATTTAAAATACCATGTCTATGGGGCAGATTGTATTTTTCCAAAATAGCTTCACGAACAACTCCCATCTTACATGCTCTTCTCACAGTATAAGTTTAAACTCCTTAAAACTATGCAGACTTTATGATTATTTTATTAAAAATAAATTAAAAGTTCAATGACATTTGTTAAAGCATGGTAAGATAGACTTTATTTAAGACTATTGAGATAGCGTGACATTTAATACTGTGAATTGTACTGGATTCAGAGACACCTAGAGAGCTCACTGGATTGAGTGGGCACTAATTTCATCAACAGATGAGTTTATAGCTAAATGGGCTACTAGGCAGTGGGGCCCAGCTGGAGGAAGTGGACCATGCGGGACCACATCTGGTCCCTAGTGCCTTCTTGTCTGGCTTTTACTCTGCTCTTTGCCTCCTAGATGCCATGAGTTGAACAGCTTTCTTTAGCCACACCCAACCACCATGATGTTTCTGTCTTGGAACTAATTTGGGCCATGGAGTGAAACCTGTAAAATCACAAACAAGGAAAAACCCCTCCTCCTTTAATTTGTGGGTATCCGGTGCTTTGTTCCAGTACTGGGAAAGCTGATGAATACAGATAGGCATAGGGATTACTGCAATGGGATTTGCAGTGAAGGAGAGAAATTCAGCTCAAATCTGAATACATCACAACCAAGCAGGAGTTTATAGCTAAGGATCAGGATGGGAGTCAGCAGACAGAAAATTACTAACTTTGGATAAGGGAGATTCTGGCTAAACTAATCTAACAAGATATCACCTGCAGGACAGGTGAAGATGAGGAACCGATTAGATGTTGAAGACAATCAGATACTGAGGAAGGGTTGGGAAGTCTTGCTAAATGGATTTCTTGGGTTCTTGCTAAAATAACTGTAGAAGGAAATGCACAGATGGGCCCAGGTTTGGTCAAAGCAAAAATCTTTGTCATTCTCAACCAATTGATGAAAGCAATGTTTTATAAATTCCAAGATTGTTCCTAAAAAGTCCATGTTCCTTTTCCATGTTTGCCGGAGCCACCACACTGTAAAGAATCAAAACTGTCCCACACAGGGCCACGTGGAGAGACACAGAGACCACGTACAGAGAAAAAGCTCTACTTCTCCCCAGTTGCATCGGTCCCTGCTCCTGCCATCCCCTCTTGGCAACCTTCCACCAGTTACTAGTCCACAGAAACCATGAAAGATAATAAAATGCCTTTGTGTTTTTAGCCACTATTTTGGGGAATTGCTTGGTACACAGGAATATGTGAGGGACCCAGCAGGATTAAGAGATCCAGGGTTAATCTTGAGAAATGAGCAGGCAGTCCTCATAGTAAAAAGATGTCAATGAGCCTGCGAGGAGGCTGGATATTATTGTGTGGGGTGGATGTTAATGAAGAAGAACTTAATGAGAGTAGAGAGTAAGGCTCCTAAATAACATGTAACCCTGACACCCTCTCCGTCACTCCTAGGGACACACACATCCTGCAACACAGGAAGAGTAAGAAGTGCACTGGAGAAGCTCAAAGCAAACAGGAGAAACCACCTTTTCGCAAGGGCAGAGTAAGAAGGACTAAGGATTTGGGGAGGAGAGACACACAGAGCAGTCAAGGAGGGGACTGTCAAGGCTGAAGCTAAGGGAGAGGAATAGGAAGCTGCAATGCTAGCAGCACAGGCACGGGTTGCACAGCGCAGAGGAGCAGGGGCAGAAATTGATGCAAAGAAATTGCAGGGACCTGATGATATATGGCCTTGCCTGACACAGCACGAACTACTCCAGGGGTTATGGTACTTTGGTTATAGGTGAGAGCTTTAGAGCCCCCAAGAAGCAAATAAAGTACAATTGACTGAATGCGATTTGACCTTGGCAGATAAGAAGGCACAGGCCAAATTTAAAGACCAATTTAAGGGGCTTAATTTTGTACCATGACAGTTTCAGCAGTGAACCCCAAAATTCATACACTGAAATTCTAAATCCTGGTACCTCAGAATGAGACTCCATCTGGACATTGGGCCTTTAAAGAGCTACTAAATGAAAATGGGGTGCTTGGGGTGGACTCTAATCCAATATGACTAGTGTTTTTACAAGAAAAGGAGGGTCCAGATGAAGAGATGGCCATGTGAGGACACAGTGAGAAGGCAACCATTTGCAATCCAATCAGAATGGAACCACCTTGCTGACATCTCGACTCGGGACTGGGGAAAAATAAATTTCTGTTGGCCAAGCCACCCAATTTATAGTATTTTGTTACAAGAGCCCTAACAAGCCAACAAATACACTATTTTCTCTAATTTTTTCTCCATATGCATTACTCTTGTGTTTCCGAGCAGTCTATAAACTCCTCAAAGACAGCAAAACCAGCTTCAATACACTCCCCAGGTTCTATCAGAGGGGAAGTTACCACACTTACTTAATAAATACTAGCAGACTGATGGAAAGCAGGAGCAGACCCTTAGACAGACAAACAAATGAAAAGCAGTAACCTAAAGTATTTCAAGTAAGGGATCATTTTGGCAGATACCGAAGGACCCTGCAAGGGGCTGCCCGGGAGGGCAGAAGGCTGGCTGGGAAGCCACCCACTTGTAAGCCACTTATTCCAGCCAACATGAGCCAGGGCTAAGGCTGAAGCAGCCATGGGGGCAGGGGCAGGTCCTGTTTTGGGGGGGCCTGAAGCTCACTGGAGTGGGAAGCTCACCTTAAGAAACATACCCAAAATTACAAATAAAATGTAAGTGCAAAATGATACTTCTTTAGAAAGTGAAAGTAAATCACAAAACCAGGAAACATTACAAATGTTGACAACCAATACAATCCTCACCTGGCCAGGATTGATGAAAAGCTGATGCGCTGTAGCTGTCTGATGAGTAGAAATATTTCTGCAGATCAACTTTTGGGTCTATGTTTCCAACTTTGTTTCTCCTCCATCACACACGCACACCCTACGCTGAGCACAGCAGAGCTGAGCAGCATAGCAGATGAAAGAGTTCCCCACACTGCTACAAGACGGCCAGCGACGATGTAATTATATGCTACACCTAAACTACAGGCATCCGCCACTCTACCTCTCCCCAAATGCTTACATTTCCAACTCCAATCAACACCAGGGAGTGTGACAGAGCAACCCCGATAGGACAAACAGAGGTCTACAGTGAGTACTTCTGAAACGTCTTAGTTTTGCATTACCCTGAGAACAGCTTGCTAAAGCCATGACCAGAGCCTTCAGGGACTCGTGCCCCCTAAGGGGTCCTCCAGCTGAAACCACATTAGCTTTCAGATAAATCTGTCTCTGTGCAAGGCTGCAGAAAAGATAATAGTGTGTGGGTAAATACGTACTGAGAAGTAAAAGTGACAGAGTTAGGTTATAGTTTAGATATTTCAAACTCTGGGAGACAATAACACCAGAGAATGGACCACATTTCTTCTTTAGAAGATGCATTAAAAGGACATCCAAACGGAGAAATACAAGCACAGAGAAGTAGATGGTCGATGTTCTACCATATTCAAGGACTCACTTAAAGAAGTCAGCCCAGGAAACTCAGGGACTCGGGCTCTTTCTGGGGGTCCTAAGTGTTTCCTGTGTGTGCCTCTCTTCTTAAGGGCAGTTCCTGGTCCAAAACACATTGTGAAGCTGCAGCGATTCCACAAGCATTCTTGCCAGAAGGAAGGAGGAAGCTCCCTTTGAGCTACTTGAAATTACACGTCACTCTTCCACACACGTTGGCTGTCAGCTCTTCACACGGTACGTCTCACTGTAAGGGAGGCTGGGAAGACAGTCTTTACCCCAGGAGCCACGTGTGCAACCGAAAATCAGCTTTATTATTAAGAAAGGAAAATATAACAGAAATTCAGAGATTAGCTACCTCTGCTCCAGTAAATCATGGATAAAGAATGCCAGAGGAAACAGATAGCTCCCATCACAGCTTACAGATAACTACAGTGACAAATGTACACAGCAGACAGGGCCTAAAATTTAACAGTTTTACAGCAAAGTACATTTCTTAAACTGAGCTCCTCACTCCAAGTAACATAAACTGGGTTTGAAGAATCCTGAAGTTAGCATCTCTGCTACCACTAGCTGATTGGTCCTGCTCTGAAGAAAGCTGGCCCCGCACACCCACCAAGCGCTGGCTCTGAGTACGCATCATTTGCAGATGAAAGCGCAGTTGCTCTACTAATCGCAAAGTAAAAACAGTGCCCAATCTGTGGTCACTGAGTTTCCTCAAACAGCCCATGTCCTGGTCCAGCTTCCCAATCAGCCATCAGGTGAAGCTCTGTTAGGGAATTAGTAGGGGCCTGTACATCCGTCACCCAGAGGCTGGACTACTGGTGCCATGCCCACAGGCACCTGGTCCTCAACGCGATTTTCACAGACATCAGCACAGGTGACTTGAAACACATTCATACACACCTTATGTCAACAAGTCAAAAGACATCGCCCTTGCCACCCCGCAAGTTCCAGAGCCAGTTCAAATAATGAGCTGCTTGACGTTAACACAGATGAAGGAAAATGCCACAGATAGCCGTCCTCCAACCTGCTAAGGGCCTGAATGGAACAAGAAGGCAAACATTGTTAGGGTTTAACTAAAGGGTTATTTAACTCTATCTGACTGTGCGGGCTGGGACACAAATCTCCTGCCCCTGGCGCTTGTGGTTCTGGGGCCTTCAGACCCAGACTGGAAGGTGCATCTTTAGCTGCCCGGCCTTCATACCACACTCCTTGTATTCCTGAGTCTCCAGACTGGAGGTGGTAGACTTCTTGTCTTCTATAATATTCTTTGTGAGCTCTGTAATAAATCTCTTCATATATGGGTTAGTTTCTCTCAATCTCAATCTCTCTCTCTCTCTCGCTATATCACTCTCTCTCTCCAGGAAGGCGGGGACTTGGACTGGTTCATAGCTATACCACAAACAAAAACAGCAATATTCGGCCCAAGATAAGTACATACCACATATTTGTGTCATAAACTGATGGAATGAATTTTTATTAGAGTAATTTTCCTACTTAGGTTTTAAGGTTAACATTTTATCTTTTCTATCTTGCATTATAAAATGACAACTCAGAAATGCAAGCTTAAAGAGACAGTTGGTAAAGGGGAAGGAAAATATGTAGTTCTGTCTTTGATCTATTTAATTCGGGTTGATGATGAGAACTCCGGCTGACCTTGAATGTCTAGAAGCATGTAGAAATGGATTGAAGGAGAATTTTCCAGGCAAAGACAGAAGATTATTTGTGCATAATGATCTATTTCAAGGTAGAAGTTAGTCTGTCTTTAATTGGGAGGTTTAGTTACAATCTCTGCTTCCTCTGAAAAGGTGAAGGAAGTATTTGAGAGGCTTAACTTTTTTATCTCTTCAGGGCACCTTTCTGAGGCTGGCACTAAGGAATGAGAGTCACATATTCAATTGATATCAGAACACAATGACATGATTCCCTGCAGATATGGGTTCTAGAGCCCCAGATTATGAAGATTTCTGGTTATCTTTTATATTTGCCCTCAGACTACCAAGGATAAGAAAATCTCATTATCTTTTGAAACAGTGCCTTGTCTTTAAGCATATCCGAAGTCCTAAGTGCTGCCTATTCCTGATTTATTCTCCAGGAGCATTTTTATTTTTAGCTTTACTTCTTGCAACTAAAAAGTTTAGTTCATTCCCCGAGGAAATGTAACAGCCTTCTCCCTGGGAAAGAAACCTAGAAACATTTGTGCTGAGTGATGTATCCCTCATTTGGCGTTTGTGCACAGATTCTACTGGACATTTCCAGGGCATTGTTTGACATTCAAAGGTAACATGTAAAATTGAGTATATGGTACCTTTGTCACACATTAAAGTGATGTGAGCCATGCTCAAGCTAAGAGACACAAGGTTTTTGATTTCTCCCATAGCAAGAAATTATATCTGATAACATGTGCTCAGTAATTACAAACCTTTGCGTGGGCATCAGTGCAATATGCATAATACACCCGGTGGCACCATTTCAAGGTTGCAAAGTCACATTTTGTGGACGAATCATTTATAATCACTACTGCAGCATTGTCTGTTATGCTTTGCTCTGCAGGGATGTTTCTGTTACAAATTTTAAAGCTGCTAAGTGATTTCTTTAAAACGCAATTTAATACTGCTGTATTTGAGGTATTTCTTAAGGACCATGAAAAAGCATTACCATGTACCTTGATAAAGGTTTAGTACAAGAGAGAAACAAGAATGCTAATAAAACCTTTTTGTTGATCACTTATTACAGCAAGAATAGCCTTGTCACAGTTGTAAAAACATAGAGATATTTTTATACATTTCTTCCAGGTCATTTTACCTTTTGAATTAAGAAGGAATCTAATGAAGTAGCACAGTTTAGATGCTTTTATTTGCTTGTTCTGATGCTCACATTACAAGATACATGAAGATTCCTTCACTCATTCACAATTTTCTTTTTAAAAAAAAATTTTTGATCTTTACTGCAACCCTGCAAAATATGTACTATACTGAAAATGAAATAGCCAAATGGTTAAGAGCACAGACTTTCAGCGATGAGTTTTATGGGTCCAACTTAAAATCTTGGTTCTACTATTCTTTACTATTCTCAAGGTCACTTGACTTTTCTGTTTCCTCATCTGTAAAGTGGGGACAACACAGAAACGCCTCAGTGAGTTCCTGTTGGAGTTAATATAAGTATCTGACACATAATGTTATGGTTTAAAGCTAAAATGTCCCCTCCCCTAGAAGACGAGCCTAGTTGGAGGAGGTGGGGGACAGACCTGAAAGAGTGTTTTGTTATTGCTTGCTCTTACACACCTGCTCTGCTTCTTAGCCTCCACTGGGTAAGCAGCTTTTCTCTACCATAACTTTCTGCCATGCTGTTTCTGCTTTGGGGTCAAACAACTATAGATTGAATTTTCTGAAAACTGTAAGCCAAAATAAGTCTTTCCTCCTTTAAGTTGTTAGTATTAGTATTTTGGCCTAGTGATGGGAAATTGACTAATATAGATAATTGGTACCGAGAGCAAGGTCCTTGTTGTGACTATGCCTGACCATGTGGTTTTGAAACCTTTGGAAATGGCTGCCAGAATTACATAGGGAAAAAAAGAAAATAACTCTCAACCTGCTAGATATCAGATAAGCCGAGTTCTTGTTCCCCAAAATCAAAGAATGAATTCTAAGGAACAAAGGAGGTTAAGAGTAGGAAAATTTATTGAGAGGGAAAGATAGTTCCTGACAGACAGGAGAGGAGACAAGTGGGTTGCCCATGAGGTCACTTTTCAGAGGATGTTATATAGAGTAAAATCACAAGGTAGGTACAACATGGGTCAAAATTATGGTCAGCCAATAATATTAAAAGTATACTTGTTTAGGTAATATTGATCCAATGGAGAAACTGGTCACATAACAAATGGACATGGAAAGAACAAAGACATTCCAGGATGGAGTGGATCCATAGGTCCTGGTCGCCCACCGGGGTGACCGATATTTGTCTAGGCTTTATCAAATGAGTATAATCTTCAGCTTATTGTTTATCTCCCAGGCATGTGTGTAGCTCTGGTCATTTTATCTTTATCTTGAGACCTGGTCTTCAATGGATGCATTGTTGGTCATAGCTGTAGTGTAGTCTTTTATTGCATGCTGATTCCATCAAGGGCCCAGCCCTGTCTGACTGCCTATAATATTTCTACCTAATTTAGCTGTCTGTAATAGGAAGAGTTTGGAAAGGTTTGAAGATGCTGTCTAGAGAAACTATAGCATTCTGTAAGACAAGCTTGAAGGGTTATTTTGGCTGGGGCTCAGATCAGAAAGCTCATATGAATGTGGACAGTAAAGGCCAGGCTCATGAGGTTTCAGACAGGAATAAAGACTGTATTAAAAACTGCATTAGAGGCCATGTCTACTTCATTCTGTTAAAAAATTTGTTTATTTTGTCCATGTCCTTGAGATAGGAGATTAGGGAGTGGCAAAACTGGCTGGAGAAGTGGGTGTGACCAGTTCATTACAAGATTTTGGACACATGTAGACACAGAATAGTTCCTAAAACCCTGCGTGTGGACTTCTCCAGAGAACTCAAACAGGTTTTCAATCAGATGGCCTAGACCTGACATCATCCTGAGTTGTGGGATCCCAGCACAGCCTCTCAGGACAGTATGTAGAATTTCTTGCAGGTTTCCTCGAGATTTGAACAGCATAAAGGAGAAGCACCACAGGAAGAAATCGCTGGTGTTACTTTTCCTCAAGATAGCCCATCTTGCTTTCTCCAGGCTGTTCTTTTATCTTGCTTTATCCTCTTTTACTTGGCCCAAGCTCACTCTGACTAGGCAGTTTCTCCTCAATTCTTTTATTTTTTCAAATAAACTTTGTCACTGCTTTTTGCTCATTTTGTCCATTTTTTTGTTCAAGATGAGAAGAACCTGGAGTCTAACTCCAGAGGGAGAGGTGAACAACCCAGAACCTGGTAACATTTAATTGGTAAGTCACTTTAGAAGCAGGCTACTGATGGGGCTGGGGATGTAGCTTAGTGGTTAAAGTGCTTGCCTTGCAAGCCCAAGGCCCTGAGTTTGATCCATAGCACCAAAAAAAAAAAAAAAA